>LT669789.1:24279319-24411090 GCA_900128785.1 Arabis alpina
AAGAGAAGAGCTGAACTCATCAGAAAACGTTCCGGCGAAAAAAAAAAAAGGGAAGGATTTAGTCACTCCCACATTTGTCTGTTGAGCGAAATCTGGACGCAATTGAGATTTCAGAGAGATAGCCATGGTGGAAGAGACGATCGCCGAGCAACGGCAAAAAGAGACAACGACTCCACTCCATTGTTGAAGACGAGGTGATAACGACGAAGCTACCACGACATCTTCTCGAGTGTCCCATTTGTTGATGAATCAGTGCATTGCTATGATTCTTATACTCGTTACAACTTTGGTACCACTCATGTTTGCATCTCAGTGTGACAATGGACATATCACTTGCTCTTCTTGCTGTACTAAAACTGAGGAACAAATGCCCTACCTGCAAAGTTCGCATTCATAAAATCCGAATCCGAAACAGATTTGCGGAGAGCGTTGTAGAAGCAAGCATTGTACCATGCCCAAACGCCAAATATGGTTGCACTCAGGAGTTCTCTTACTGCAAAGAATTAGCACATGAGGAGAAATGCAGTTTCGTTCTGTGCTACTGTCCTGCACCAAACTGCAACTATACGGGCATGTACAAGGATCTCTACGGTCACGAACTATGGTTACATAAATATTACTATTGAATATAGAGTAACTTTTTGTTCGTGATACTTAATTATTTCTGTTTAAAAAACATCGATTACTAAAGAGAAAATGATTAATATAAGTGAAAAGCAAGCTCCATTTAGAATGGAAAGGGTTTAGAAATTTAATCGAGGAAAACTATAATTAAGTACATTTGTACATTAACTAAGTGATTGCTTAGTACATTTGTCTACTGCATAAACCTGAATCAAAGAAACAAAAAAAAAAGAAAAAAAAAAAGATGAAGAATGCAAAAAAAAATAAAATAAAAAAATAAAATGGGAAGCACGAAACGCTCCGTTTCGATTCTGTACGAATACGATCTGAAAAGAGGAAAATCCAAATCGGATCAAGAAGAAGAAGAAGAAGAAGAAGAAGCACTCCAAACTTGTAAAATTCCACGACTGAGTAATCGAAATCGAAATCGAAATCGAAGAAGATGAGCGACGTCTTTGAAGGTTACGAGCGTCAGTACTGCGAGCTATCAACTAATCTCACCAGGAAATGCAATTCCGCTTCTCTCCTATCCCAAGGAGGTAATCAATTCAATTCGTAACTCCTTTTGTCTCTAATCTTAGACACGATCTTGATTTGGTTTCTGTTTAGGCTTTCTAATCCATAGATATCTAGTTTTGTTGTTGGATCAAGCAGTTTTGTTATTATGTAGCTTGTTTGCTTCCTGGTGATGAATTGTTTTAAATGGTTTTTGTAGATGAGAAGAAAGGAAAGCTTGGTGAGATCAAATCTGGAATTGATGAAGCGGATGTATTGGTAATAACTAGCAATCTTTTGCATTTTGTCTTTCTTCTCTGTGTTGTTTTCTATGTGCAAGATTTGTGATGCATATGTTTCTTACGTTTTGAAAGATCCGAAAAATGGACCTTGAGGCGAGGAGTTTGCAGCCGAGTGCTAAAGCTGCTTGTCTTGCTAAACTAAGAGAATATAAATCTGATCTGAACCAACTTAAGAAGGAGTTCAAAAGAGTTTCATCACCAGATGCTAATCAAACTTCTCGTGAAGAGTTGATGGAATCCGGATTGGCCGATCCGCATTCGGTAAACCATACATATCCCCATTCATCAACAGTTTGTCACCATTAGTCATTGCTCCTTTCTTTGCTCTTGATTGCTTGCATGAGTTGCGAAGTTTGGTGATTTGTTTCCCTGTGCAAAGAGCAAACTTGAGTTAAATCTTTTCCATTACTTTTCCTTCTAGGTGTCTGCTGATCAAAGAGAAAGATTGACAATGTCAGTGGAGAGGCTTGATCGGTCTAGCGACAGAATCAGAGAGAGTCGTAGAACCATGCTGGAGACAGAAGAGCTTGGTGTCAATATTCTTCAAGATCTGGGTCAGCAGCGACAAACTCTCCTTCACGCGCACAGCAAGGTACATTACTGTCACTAAAGTTTGCCTGAATTAGAGCAGTATGAAATTACTCTACTCTAAATATTTTCTGGGTGCAATGCAAGTCCATGACCCTATTACATTCACATTTGATCGCAGCTTCATGGTGTTGATGAGGCCATTGACAAGAGCAAGAAGGTGTTGACGGCCATGTCAAGAAGAATGACAAGGAACAAATGGATTGTTACGGCAGTGATCGTGGCTCTCATTCTCGCAATTATCCTCATTATTTCATTCAAACTTTCTCACTAAATATACTCAGGCATTTGTGTATAAGTTTATGATAATTCCCTTTGGAATGGCTTGAATCTCCTCTCTTCTCATGTTTTACTTGTATCCTTATGTGTTATGTCAGACAATGGATGCATGTCCACTCTACTGTCTGAAACTGAAAATGCACAATTTCTATGATTTAAACCATCAATGATCAAACTATCCAGCACAAAGGATCTACAAATCTAAACAAACACATCTCCAGAAAAAGGTAATACTGCCACATAAATCAAATTTTCAAGTCTTAGAGAACAAGCTTGGAGCCATTGATCTAATATACAACACCCAACGAAGATAAGACTGTTTGTTTGGGCTGGGAAAAGAGAGAGTGCGTGTGATGCCTAGAATTTAGATGACTTTCTTCTTCTCGAAAAACGTCTTCAAGTGCAAATACTGCATCCCTGCCACTCCTATGCAAACGAAGAAAGAGAGGAAACTCAACCACGCCATTTTAGTGTTTGTCGACCTGTTCAGGTCTTGCATCTCTTCTTCCCTGAGGTGACACCACCAAATCAAAGTTACGTAAATACTAACTTCTCGACCCACAGTCGAACACATTACACCACCAAAGAACTGAGAATGAAAGAACAAGACTTTACCTTTCTCTAAGATAAAACATCTCATCATGAATCGAGTTGACAGTATCAAGAAGGCTCTTCACATCAAATTCCATAACCTGCCACAAAAAGACCACCACAAACGCATAAGAACGCGCTCGGTTCTAAACACGAGGAACACAGAATAACTAGCTTAACACTGTCATATCCATAGAGTTTCGCTATTACAAGTCTCAAGCTGGATAATCCCATTATCTAAATTGTTCAGCTACCCGCTATGCAAGAAGATCGCGGACGGTTCTAAACACGAGGATGACAAAATAACTAGCCTAACACTGCCACATCCATAATAACTCTTTGCCTATATCTATTTGTAACGCCATTGCAAGTCTCAAGCTATAAAATTCCGTTGCAAGAAATCAAACCACCTTATCAAACACCAAGCTTATAAGTTAGAAAAACGAAGGAAATTAGCCAATACAAGATGAAGAAAAATTTGAGCTCACTTCGACTTGGCTCTTCTTGGCAAGAGTAGCCCAATTCTTAGATTGAACACCAGTCCTCCACTCAAAATCAATACTCAATGTAACCTCAGGCTTATGATCAACAGCAGAGAAACAAGCCATGTAATCCCCTGTTTCCACTGCCGAAAACGCAAATTGACCCGAATCAACTTGATCTCCATGATGATAACTATTCCCAGTGTTCGATGTTACCTTAACAACAAAATCACACATACATACATACATACGAAAAATCAGATCTCTTCCCTAAAATTCATAAGATAGGTCAAAATCGGAAGGATCCATCTTACCTTAACAGAGATCTTATGAGATGGAGGTAAAGTCTGGCCTTCGTGAGGATTATCGATGCTGTATTTACCAACAGTCATTGAATTGCTTTTGATATCTTCAGCTATACACTTTGTTCGACCTGAATTCAATTCGAAGTGTAACGACTGTGTAACTCGGGAACAAATCGCTAGAATCAGAACCACCGTCCATAATTTCTGTGACCGGAGAAACATTTTTCGAGAGAAGCAAATCGAAATCGGAATCTTCTTCCTTCGTCGGTGTTTGTTTCTTTCCTCGATGTTGAAGACGACGACTCAATGGCCTTAACCGTGTAATTGAGTTATGAACCGCTTTAAAATTATTTGGTTCATACCGGTTTGGTATAGCATTATATAGTTCCTTGCGTCTCAAGGTATACAGAGTAGAAGATAAATTTCCTTTTTTTATTAGGGTTCACAAAAAAAAAGGAAACAAGCAACGAACACTACTAGTTAAGTATCAATCTATAAATAAGGGTACTTGTATCGTGAGTTATTATTAATCTTGTTACTGCGAAATCAACAAAAAAAAAACAAATTGAGAGAATGTTGAAAGAGATTGAGGAAGTCCTAGGTTACTGTGAAGAGAATTATGAGAAAGGAAATCTCGAACTTGCATTACGTTGCGCAGTTTCGATCTCCATGGCGTATCCAAACGAAACTGAGCCTTACGCACACGTTACTGCTTATAGAAACCTTCTCACGGCAGCTAATAATCGAACAATTACAGGAGAGCCTGACTATTACGCAGTGTTTGGGATCAAACGTGGATTATCCTCGAAGAAGGTGGCTAAATCGGTTGAGAGGCGGTGCAGAGAGATAATAGAGTTGTTGAACGACGGTGAGGTTGGGGATTTTAAGGCGGTTTTTGGGGTTTATGATCTGCTTAGACGCGGTAAAGCTGAGTTGAAGAACGATGAGAGGAGAAGAGAATATGATCTACCTTCTGGATTTTCTCTTGTGAACTGAATTAATGTTACCTTTTTTAGGTTAATTGTTTCTAGTACAGCTATTCTACGTCTTCTCTATTAAGGTCATGTGATGTATCTTTACTTTTTTCCTTTGGATTTATGTATGAATGTATGGTCTTTTACACATTTGAATTGGTTCATTGGAAAAAATAAAAGTTCTTCCTATTAAGGCTATAACGAATATGTGTATTATTTTAGAGTACTGTTATGATAGCTCGTAGTTCAATCGTCTTTGTCGTCAGTGTTGTCATCGTCGTAGTAATGGAAAGGATGTGGAACAGACTTGAAGGCTCTGTATTTGCCTACATTGTTCAAGTGTTCATTCTCCAACCTGAAGAAGCTCCATATGCCACGACGAACAATCTCTAAACATGAAATAATGGTTGATACCGCGACTTTGTGAAGGGACTTTAAGTTGAACTCCAGAACCAGCTGCATCCATGCTACCCTTAGAATCACATTCACTACCTGACAAAATTCAAAATCATATTCAACTCAATTAGTAATCTAATCGCACGAGATTCTCTGATATTTGTAGTGTTATCATGTACCATGGCTGCGAAATACACGCTTTTGTGAGGGACAAGCAGTTTGTCTCTCAGGTATGGGTTTCTGGAATGTCTACGAAGGAGTCCCCAGTCTATAACAATGTCCCAGAACGTGTTCATACCCGTTGCAACACCTGAGCTAACAAGAGCCAAAATCATCCAGTTTCGTCCCTTTTTCAGTTCATACGCGGTTCTTACGATGACTGCAATGATTGTCAACATGTACTTGAGAGCATTGTATCCGTGTACTGAATCTTTTTCTTCGCATAACCTGCGTATGCACTGAAAAGGCGATATACATTTGAGTTATAGACTCAGATGTGACAGAATTAGTGAATGCAGTAACATAAATAGAGTGAATTGTGTAGCACCTGGAGGAAGCGGAGCCAGTAGGGTATGACAGCAACAACAAAGTAGAAAGCATTGTAAACACCATGACTATGACACTTGTTTAGTCTCTGCAAGTATTCTCCTAACCCATAGTAGCAAATAAATAGCTCTAAACTCCTTATGGCTTGTACCTGAACTTCCCAAACAAATTACAACAAGCTATTATTCGGAGTCATTTATTGTCAAAACAGGAAAGATTAATAGAGTACAAAATACAAAACCTGACTGGTTAGGTGGTCTCCCAAGAAAAAATCTGGAAGTGTAACCTGAGATGAAGAACAAAAACATCAAGATGAGTTGCTGTTATTGGTATTAGCGACTGGTACATACATACATATACAACAATTTCATCAAAATACCTCGTAGAGAGGAGCACAAATGCAGTGAACCAGTGATCGAATAAAGAATACTCGACTTGAGCGGTATATAATGTTGAAAGGACAAAAAAGTATGAAAAGAACAATCTGCAAATAAAAACGGTTGTTTAAGCCTATTATCAAACGATAATTAGCCACTAAACGAAAATGTTAACACTGAAAAAACATCTTACAGTGACCAAACCCAAAGGAATAAGTTCAGGGAGTGTCTTATGATCTTTGATCCTCCAGTCCATATCAAGCTGCAAATTTAGCAGGAAACAGATGAAAGCAAGCATCGCAAGACCGGTGGTTACCAAGAAAACTTCTCTGTAACCTAACTCCGTTCCCTGCTTGAAACCAAATATGAATGTATAGTTGACTCTATAACGCCTCCAGAAGTATATATTCGCTGAATACATAAGCATATGAAGAATGATGTATCCAAATAAGCTGCAGGACATGCAATGTTTTGTGAGTATGAGACAAAGAAGATTTGCTTTCAATTTTTCTGATGAGCATATTTTCTGACTCATTGAATAGAATAATTGCCTGTAAAGAGGGATAATATTCGCCATGTATTCAGTACCGTAGTCCTTCTCCATGATCTTTCTACTTTCTATCTTGAAAACAACAGCAATAACTAGTGCAATTGAGCAACCAGAAAAGAAACCTGTGGGAAATTGAAGAAGAATTATCAGTGAAGGAACGTAACATCATTGAAACCTGACCCTCTCTCTCTCTCTCTCTTTCTCTCATACTCTCTTACCAGAGAAGAATGAAACCCTGTGCCTTTCTCTTTTGACTTTTGGCCTTAGAAACTTCATTCCTTCTCTTCGATTTCCGCTTGAAAAATGCTTAACGAAAGTTACCTCTACTCTCTCCAGGAGTCTGTTTACCTAAATCATGATACAGTGAGTACAAAATTTGATGTACAAACATTACGGAAGACTGATTTCTAGTCTGAAAACTCCACAAACCTCATCAGAACTCCCAATCAATGAATTATCCACAATTTTCATGTAGTTCCTGGACGCATTTCTTGAAGCAATCTACACATTAACAAAGAAAATGAATACATCGTGTGACTCAACTGCTCATGATCTATTTTACTCTACAGGAAGGAATCTGTCAGATATAGATGACGCTCTTCATATCTAACCTTTTCGTACTTTTTCATGATCTTTGAAAATGCCAGAAGATTCATGAAACTGATCCAAATGACACAAACATAAACAAATCAGTAGCAACATAAAAATTGCTTGAGAAATTGAGCTTTGGCTGAGCTTTCTCCTCACCTGTATTCCTTTAGACGACGGAGTTTCTGATAGAATTCATTAAATACAAGCCTCAACTGTTCCTCTGCTCTTTTTAATCCTTTCTTGGAGATTGGTTCATCATTTTTGGAATCTCCAAAAACTCCTTTTAAAGTAGAGATAGGAGATTCAAGCACATCATTCATCTTCACACGCTCAAGTATTTCACGAAGATCCTGCTTATCACCAGTACCATCTTCCTCTTCGTTCCCATCCGTATGAGAAACCGGGACAATGTCGGCCACAATATGTGAAGCCTCTTCTTCTGGAATGCTAGTTCTGTCAATACCGTGTACCATATCTGTGTTCGTACAACCTGAAAATATATCAAGAATTCAATAAACTGATCTGAGCATAAAACATTATTATCATATACTTACCCGGTGCGCTCATTGTGCTATCCGATGTATCTACTACGACTTTATCAGAAGGATGCTTCTCCAAATTCATGTTATTTGCATCAGGTTTTTGCACCTTGACACGCAACGCAATCAGTGCATCCATTTGTTTATCTAGCAAAGCCGCTTCCTCCAACACTTCCTTAACTTTATCCCGGTAAAACTTGTTAACTTTGTTTAGATTCTCATCGAGCTTTTTAAAGAAAGACTCTTCGAATTCACTTCCTTCTTCAGATTTCTTTAGAAACTTAGTCTCGTACAACTTACGAGAACCATCTTGCTGCACCGTGTCAACTTTTATAACTTGATCCTCAATATCCCCTGAATATTCAGTAGTACTCTTCCTAGGATGAAACGACAATCCACTAAACGAACGATGCAACGCCTCTGCTTGCTGCGAAACTTTAGAGGCTACTCTACTCAGCTTACTGTGCTTGTAATGACGTATTTCTTTTAAAATCCTCTTTAAGCCATTGTAATCCATATATGCTTCTACCCACTCTGGCACCATTTGCTTCTTAAATATTTTTCCAAACTTCATCTTTTGTTGTTGCTCAATTCAACCAATCACCAATGCTATCACAAACAGAACAACAAAAACTCTAATGAGACATTTGATGTAACTACTAGTGGTAATGAGACATGCAGCCAGAAATTAGCAGAATCTAGGGTTCTAATAGTGACTACATTCCACCAAACCAACAAATCTATGATACTAACGAGAAAACTAAAGCATAAGATTCGAAAATGGTTATGTAATTGTGTACATTCATTGTGATTGTGGTTATACAGAGCACGAAACTACATGAGTAAGAGATAGATACCTTGATGAGGAAGAAACGTGAAATTGACGATGAGAAAGAAGACGTCTGTATTTGAAACGCCTCTCACTTTACTCTAGCCGACTGATAAGTCTCATCGTAGTAAGCTGTGTATACTTAAGATGGTTTACGCAAGAGATCGTGTGCGCTTAAGAAGATTACAACCGTTGGATCCTTCTGCGAGTTGCTGCTACGTGGCGTTCGGTGAGAGGAAAGCGTGTTGATCTGGTGCAGCCGAAACTGATGGAACGAAGCAAATCATAAATTAGATTCTGCTTTGACTATTAATTAACCGACCAGAGGACGCCACGTGTTGCTTCGTAAGCTCAAGTGTTGGCAGTAAAACCACATAATTTGGGAGTATGGGACCTTTTAGCTTTAGGCAATCAAAGATCAATCTTACTTGTCACTTGTATAGTCCTACTCCTATTGCAATTTGCATGATTATGATGAAGACATTTCACTCACTTTCCAAATCACTTTTCTGTATAAAAATCTTGGAAAAACTGTAGCTGTTGATTACTTTAAAGACGGCATATTTTGTTTCAATAGTTAAATCCAAATGGTGTGCCAAAACAGAGTAAATTATGTCTACATCAGAACCTTTAAGTCCTCCACTAAGAGCAGCATTTGATTTTTGACCTCTTCTGATCCAAATTCATGAAAGACTTAATTCACATGGTGGTAAGTACTACTGATCAGTTGTTTCAATTGCTCTGCTCATCGGGGCTTGCTCGCTCACCGCTGCAGCAGTTGAAATGTGGCAGCTTAACTCGCCCACAACTCCTGGTAACATAAAAATGTCATGCACATAAGCCAGTGGTACCAAGAACATACTGCTAAAGAATGTCTAAGGACAGAATAAATGACGATAACAAAGTTGTTTCAAGAAGCAGACAGTCTCAGACTTTTCCAAAAAAAGGTCTTCCACCAAAGTCCATTAATGTTTTCAGTGAAAGTTGATTAACCAACGGATAGATTAAGAACAATCAAAACAGTTGAGGGACAACAAAAAATGATATCAATACCTGCAACGGATGATCACAGGAGTAGGTTTAAGGGCCTTAGGTCCATTTCTTAACCCTCTCTTGTATTTAGAAACCTGAATGATTCACCAAAGAAACGCTACTGTTAACATTTTCCTACTGATTTATCTCTTAGTAGGTGCCTTGATAAAATCAATGAAACGAAACAATCATATTAACATGTTACTCTGATCCAAAGGACAAGCAGTGAAATGGCTACAACAACAGCCAAAGAGACAACAGCTATGACTTATGAGATTATGACCATTGATTCTTGCCTACTCAACTCAATATCAGCTGCTCATGATCTCAAGATTGGATCTTTACCAGAAAATGTGTAATTGAACATATAACTCGACCAATAGTGAACCTCCCTAAAACCCTAGAGGTTCAAAAGAGCTAATTCCAGACGCCACAACACTTCAACCCCTAAAAATTTCAAATCAAAAGCTAAAAACAACAAACAATTAGGAGAATCGGAGTCCTGTTACCTTCTTCTTGGGCACAGCCATTAGTTCCATGGATCCACCGAAAGAGAAACTCGGGAAACCGAATCCGAAACTCTTGTCATCATCAAAATCCAGTTGATACTCCGGTAAAACAAGCGGCGGCGAAGCGGTGGGGTAATCAAAGACGCCGTTTAAAGGAGGACAAAATGGCGGAAACGTGGCTGAAGCTTCGGGATTCTAACATGCGCCGTGATTCAACCGCGGCGCGTTTTAGCGTCGTCAGTCTCAAAGCCATTTTGGTTAAGCGAGTCCGAGGCGTATCATCTTTGCAGCTCATAATAAGTCATAAACCAATTACTCCTGACCTTAACCGGTCGGCCAGACCAATTCAATCGCGAACCGGTTCCGGTCCAAGTTATTCATTCATTTATGATTCGTTTGTGTAAGAAAACAACCTTTAATTTAAATTTGTGTTACTCTAACCACATGTTATCTAAAATCGTATAAGACTTTTTCACTATATTCAAACTTTTACTATGGTTGCCAAATTAGGCTTTTAACATTTTAAGATCGAATTCAACCTTAGTTTTAGCTTGTTTGTATTAAGCTAAATACATCCAATTAACAGATTCGCAATACGGAAACTAACTCTTTACTTGCTTGTTTCGATTTGATCTTGTATTCGATTTAATTCTCTTTTGAAAAAGATAATAAAAGGAAAAGCAATTGTTTTTGAAATGTTGTATATTATGAATCTATGGATGTTGTTGGATCAATTTATTTTAATGATATTTTGTTTGATTTTACATAATTCATTTCACTACAAAAACAGTACAATTTTTTTGATGATACAAATAACAATGATAGTATATTTAAAAGCAGTACATACTATTAAAAGATGGTAGCGTAAAAAAATAGTGATATTATAGTTTGTAATTCTACTTTGTTGATTGGTTATATAGGAGATGGTACAAGTTGTAATGTACTTATAAAATGTGTCCATTTAAAGCCATAATGTTAGATAGTGCACGAACTCTCCACATTTTCTTATACCAACACAAACATTTTATTCTTGTCATACAAATAAGAATGTTCCTACAATTTAAATTAAATTTGAAATTTATTTTATAGAAATTTTGAAAAATGCCACATTTCAAGTGCCACTTAGCAAAACTACCACGGGTAAAAGCTCTTTCACAAAATTCCGAAAATGTCCTTTAACACAATTTACCCTAATTTTATAGTCTACGATCTCGCTCGTCGGTAGCCTTCATCGGAATTCCAAAAACGAGATTTCGTAATCCAACCAGTTTCAGATTCTGAGTACTCGCTGATATGCTCAAATTTTCCCTGAGCTACTCTCTCAAATTAAGAGGTCGTCGTAGTAGGGGTCGAATCACTGGGAGTCAAATCAAACGATAGGAATATTGACTTCAAATTCGGCTAAGTAAAATAATATAAAATAAATAGCAAAAGCAATTGGTAACAGGAAAGATAGTTGATTTCGAATTCAATTAAACAAAGAGCTAGGCTTTTGGGTAATTCTCAGGATGAATCAGAATTGCAGGTTAAACAGAATCATGATTTAATTAAGAACCGTTCTAGAACTTGGAACACTAAAATATAATTAACCAACTGTCGTTGCGAAAACTAACTATGTCTAAACCCTAGAAAACCAAATTTCTTTGCTAATTCAATCAATTTAAACAAGCTTTAAATTCAAGTCCAATTTGTTCACAAAATCCCTAAACCAAATTTCTTTGCGAATAAGTAATTTTGCTCACCTAAGATCTAGTTCTGGCTGATCAATTACACTTTTGTGTCAATCTATCAACCTAAGATATCCAAATTCAGGGTCGCGAATCCTAAACCAGAGTTCAACCAATCTAGGTGAAGAACCTAACAGATAATCCTAACAAGTGAGTTTACCCTAACAATTCATCTTCATTCCATTCGAACTACCCTAAACCTAACAAGCAAACTACTCAGACATGGCAGCAAAGCAAATCATAACTGAATAATAATGCATAAAGAAAGAGTAAAAGAAGAATTACAATAGGGTTCGAAGAATCTCAAAGAACAAAGTAAACTTGTCTCCCTAAAAACCCTAAAAATCTCTCTCTAAACTTTGTTAAGTAAAATCTAAAATTATGATCTAAAAACCTAAAATAAACTATTTATAGAGGTAAAACTCGTAGTGGGCTTTTATGACGGTTTATTGGTAACTTCTGGCCCGAAAAAGAACAATTTTTCTTCTTTAAAACGTATTAGGCCGGCCTCTGCGAGTACCTGTCGATCGATCAACATAAGGTGTGTCGATCGACAGGCTTTAACGTTGCTGTCGATCGATCACCACCATGTATGTCGATCGACAGGCTGCTTCATATCAGCTTCTATTCTTGCAAATCCGACTCCAACCTCGTTTACGTTCCAAAATGCACCGTATTCACCAAATAAGCTCCTCACGTGCAATAACCTGTTAAGATACTAAAAAGACTCGAAATACAACGAAAAGACTCGATAAAAGGACTTATATCATGGTCGAAAACCGGTAAAAACCATGATATATCAACTCCCCCAGACTTAACTTTTGCTTGCCCTCAAGCAAACTAGAGACGGGAAAATTCCTTAAAAATTCCCCAACTTAATTTAATTTGCTAAAAAAATACCCCAACTTTTTTGGTTACCCGATTAATACACAATGTATTGGACATTGTTATTTATATACTCGAACTTTTAAAGTGTGTTGGTTTTCATACATCATCGTTAACGATGTTAACTCGACTAACAGAAGTCAGTTAACTCCGTTTATTTTTAATTAACACGTGGTTTTTACAGTAACAAATTACGGTTTTGCCCAGAGCTTATTTGCCCCAAATCGATTTCTTCTTTGACTCTATGAACCCTAAAATTGTTTTTCTTCTCCTTCACCAAACAAGAGCAAACGAAAGCAATTTAGGGAACATGGATTTAACGGCTTGAAAGAAGGAGAACCAACAAAATCAATTCGATGCTGAATTCGTGTAAGAACAGACGAAGAAGATGAGGTAATTTCGTGGGTTGTTGCTTTGATTGAGACTATGGGTCTTGTGTTTCAATTGAATGTGTTCACCTTTTTGTTTGTATGTATGTTTGAGGTTTTAACAGTGAAGTGAATTGTTTTGTTGCACTTGTTTGCAGTGGAGAGGAGACATTGAAAATCAATGTCCATTACAGAGGAAAAATGTTCTATAAGAACGACACTTACACATACAAAGGAGGATTCGTGAAGAAGAACATTGTTATTGATCCGGACTACATGACATGGTCCGTGTTTGATACATTTTGTGAGGATAGTGGATTAAGTGGCAGGGTGGAAGAAGTTTGGTACAAGCTTCCTCATGAAGATCTAAACTCAGCAAGGCCGATATTTGAGGATACCTCGGATGTTGATATCATGAAAATGTGTACTGAAGCAATGAGCAATTCAAGTGAAGTGGACTTGTACATTGAACAAGGTGTGTCCTTAGCTTCACATGTCTTGCTGCTTGGTTGTTCTGAAGCTGTCACTAATGACGAATCCATTGTAGGTAAAAGTGATGATGCTAAAGCAAAGGAGTCTGATGAGGCTAATAAAGAGAATGAAGAAGATGGGTTTACGGATGGTGATGATGATGGTAATGAAGGAGATGGGAATGTAGAGGGTAAAAATGCAGTTGATGAGCCTGAGGAAGAGGTAATAGTTGAAGAAAATGGAAATGATCCAAGGTTTCAGAATTTTTTTGAAGAAATTCGAGAGAAAGAAGCTGCTGAAAATTTGAAGGAACCAGCTGAGCCTACTCCTGCTGGTGCTGATGAGGATGATGATGAATTTGAGAGACAATGTAGGGATGAAGCTCATCCCAGTCTTGTTATGGATACAGATGATGAATGGGATGAGTTTGATCGAACAGAGAAAGAGACATCTAGAAGGATGTGTCAAACAGAGAAGGGTTTGTACTTGAGGCTTCTCCAAACATTCAATAGTGGAGAAGAGTTTAAAGATCAGCTTTTGCGGTATGTGTTGAAGACCAACTTTGATGTGAAGTTGTGTAGGTGGGAGAAGACAAAGTTGGCAGCAATTTGTACAAAGGAGACATGCCCTTGGAAGATATATTGCTCAGTTGAGAGGCCAACAAGAAAATGGATGGTAAAGACTTATGTTGACAAACATAACCATCTGAAAAGCGGAAAAGCTAGGATGTTGAAGCAAGGAGTTATTGCAAGGTTATTTAAAGATGAAGCAAGAAGGAGGCCTGGGATTAAGTGGACAGACATCAAAGATGAGATCATGATGAGGTATAATTTATCAGTCTCTAAGTGGATATGCACTAAAGCAAGGAGGATGGCTTTAGATTTGGTGATAGAAACTCAGCAGGAACAGTTTAACAAACTGTATGATTATGAAGGTGAACTTCTAAGGTCTATGCCTAGAACGACCACTGAGATTGTTACTATTCCTAGGGAGGATGGTATTCCTTTGTTTGATAAGTTCTACGTCTGTTTTGAGGCACTACGAAGTTCGTGGAAAAGATGTTGTAGGCCAATCATAGGTCTTGATGGTGCATTCTTGAAATGGGAATTGAAAGGTGAAGTGTTAGCAGCTGTTGGGAGAGATGCAGATAATAGGATTTATCCTATAGCTTGGGCTGTAGTTAGAGTAGAGGATAATGAGTCATGGGCCTGGTTTGTTGATAAGCTGAAGACTGACTTGGAGTTGGGGTTAGGGAATGGTTTGAGTGTCATTTCTGACAAACAGAAGGGTTTGATAAATGCTGTTGCTGATCTGCTTCCAAATGCGGAGCACCGACATTGTGCTAGACATGTCTTTGCCAATTGGAGTAAGGTGTATAGGCAAAAGGAGTATGAAGATTACTTCTGGCCAGTGGCGTATAGCTCTAATACTGGTGATTATGTGTACAACATGGAGGAATTGAAGAAATATGATCCAATAGCACACGAAGACTTGCTGAAAACAGGACCAAAGAGTTGGTCTAGAGCTCATTTGAGCCATCATGCAAGATGTGAGGATGTTAGCAACAATCTCTCAGAGAGCTTCAACAATACAATAAAGGAAGCTCGTAAGTTACCAATGATTAGCATGCTCAACGAGATTAGGAGGCTAGCCATGGCGCGCATAACTCGCAGGAGAAGTAAGACTAGGAAGTGTAACACACAATTTCCACCAAGCATAATGGAGATCTTTGAGCAAAATCGCAAGGACAACAAGTACTGCTCAGTTATTAAAAGCAGTGAAAGCTTATATGAAGTTATTGAGCCAGATGGTAGCTATGAGGTGAGCCTTCCATATAGGCATTGTGCTTGTAACCACTGGAATATCACAGGAATCCCATGTCGACATGCCATTCATGTAATCACTGAGTTTAACCGTGACCCAGCCGAGTGAGTTTCATCCTCAGTCTAATGTGTATACTATTTTATGCTTGTCTAATTTTAACTTCCTTGTCTAATGTTAATCTCATCATTTCGCAGCTATGTTGATCATTGTTATTTGACTTCAAAGTGGCAAGACAATTACTCAGACAACATCAATCCTGTCAACGGAGATAGGCGTTGGGAAAAGACAGGGAAAGGTCCAATTAGAGTGCCTGAGAAAAGGAAAAGGAGAGGGCGTCGAAAGAAGTATAATAGGATTAAAGAGCCAACTGAGTCATCAACAAATCCTACAAAAGCTACAAGAGGTGGAAGGAACATGACATGTAGCAATTGTAAGGAAATTGGCCATAACATAGCCACTTGTAAGAAGGCACCTGTGGTTCAAACCGGCCCTAAAAGGAAGAGGGGAAGACCACGAAAGGATTCTGTGAATCATGTGAGTTGTATATTCCTTGTGTGTTTTTCAATATTTACTTTCTTGTTTGTTGTCTCATTGATGGAACAAATCGTAGGATAATCCATGGAGCATTGAAAATGCACCTAAGAGGAGGAATGCTGCAAGCCAATCCACACCAACTGCTACTGCTACACAAAATTCAGAGGAGCAACATCCTTCAACTGCTCCACCTGCAACCAGTTCAAGTACTCGTGGTCGTGGCCGTCCTCGTGGTCGTGGTCGCGGCCGTGAATCAGCGCCTCCAATTCCTAGAGAATACGGTTGTTTAATTTCACCTTGGAGTGGTGAAGTCTTTGAACAGTGGGGAACTAATCCAGCAGCAAAACCATCACAAGCAGGTGATTCACAACCACACAATCCACAAGCATCTTAAACTTATGTTTCTTTTGGTATGCAAATATGTAGGATCTTATCGGCTATCTTTTGGTAGAGAATATGGATGTTTTTGTTGCCTTTTGGTATCAAACTTATCAAGTTATGTATGACTGTATTTTGGTATGTTTGAAGTTCTTATCTTCTTCATTTTGAACACATGCATTAGAAACATCAACTTGCCATTAACTAAACATCAAAGACAAACACAACAACGAGTTTAACTAAGCATCAAAGACAAACACAACAACAAGTTTCACTAAACATCACGAAACACAAACTATATCAGAACAAACTAATTCTTTCCCATAGTAAGAATCATTGCTGTCACAACAATAAATCCTCCCCACGATATCACAATGAACTGCCGCAACAACTTTTCCCTCTCCTTCAATGCCATTGATTCCAATTCAACTTTCGTCTTCTCTTCATTCCAATGCATCAACAATTCTAAGTTCCCCATGTTTGCCTCACCTGCTGCTCCATTGATTTGTTGATTCAGTTCTCCAATGCCGGCCTTAAGCACCTTTATTTCTTCTTTTTGCTGACGGATTTGGTCTCGCGCCTCAAGTAAGCTCACTTTTTGCCACCCATTTTGTTTCTCGACATCAGCCCATGTTAAGAAACCATGTACATCACATTTGAAGAATCTTCTTCCTGGGTTTTCATCTGTCCATGACTTTGACATGCTTGTGGATCGTTTGCAATGACAAGGAGGACCCATAGTGTTCTGTTTGAAGCTCCTGCTGATTGAATTCGCATCTGAGCATGAACTTTGACTTCGATCCATCTTCAGAGAGAAAGCTTCTTTGTTTGAGTGAGAGAGAGAGAGAGAGAGAAAGAAGATCTAAAATCAATTTGGGAATTTAGGGTTCTTAATTCTCATATCAATTTGGGGCAAATAAGCTCTGGGCAAAACCGTGATTTGTTACTGTAAAAACCACGTGTTAATTAAAAATAAACGGAGTTAATTGACTTTTGTTAGTCGAGTTAACATCGTTAACGATGATGTATGAAAACCAACACACTTTAAAAGTTCGAGTATATAAATAACAATGTCCAATACATTGTGTATTAATCGGGTAACCAAAAAAGTTGGGGTATTTTTTTAGCAAATTAAATTAAGTTGGGGAATTTTTAAGGAATTTTCCCAACTAGAGACTAAAACTGAAGTCGAGGTTTGAAAATCGCGAGAACTTACTTATCTTCGGGAACATTGCTTTCGCTTTCTTGACTCTTTCGCTGCATGTAAACAAAATACCTTTGGCGGTCACGAATCTCAACCATCATAGGTTGGGCCTCAAATCTTAACCTGCAAACCCATCAATTTCACATCCTCCTAACTGTCGCACAGTTAATCGAAGTGATGATGGAATTCTCTCCAATGATATCAACCAAGTAAAAGGCTAGGTGTGATGTTAAAGGCTTTTGTGTTTAAGTGGAGCTAAAGAGTGTTTAGGGTTACCGGATTTTATTTGGTGGATGCAGACATTATGCATAATCACAAGAGAGTCGGGTCCAGTTGATGCCCACAGTTTCTCATTCACATTGCACTCCCTCCTCCAAAACGTTATCAGGAACCAAACACCTTCATATAATCACGTTCCACTTTCCACATCCAACTTCTTCATTCCTTGGGATTTTTCTTTTGAAGCTAGAGACTTATTTAAATAATCATTTCCCTTTCCCTTACTTATTTTTCGAAATAATTTTTTTTTTTTTTTTTTTCAAGACTCTAAGGGGGGAAATGATTTTACAAAGATATTAGTCTCGAAAATTACCATTGTTGTGTATTAAGTCCCAAGGAATGCTTAGCATTGCTGCTCTCTTTCAAGTACTCCTACCAAATCCTTTTTCTGTGCAATTTTTGTGAATGAAAAACTGCGTCGGACCTCTTTCTCTCTGGAGTTTATACACATGTCTGCACATAAAACTAAGGAAAAGAGACTGCATGAGATTTGAACAAAAGGTTAAGGTTAGGGGTTGGGTACCAACTAAAAATGAGCTGGCCATTCAGGATCAACAAAGAGTGGTAAAGAGAATAAGGAGTCCTGAATGTTTTACTGTCGTGATATCATCAAAGAGAATATAGCGAAATGGAGATAAAATGTGCTAGTCTGGAGTTTGATCTACTTCGTTCTGCAAATTGCGATAAGAGGGGAACCTGTACTATCATCTGGTTTCGAATTCGTTCCATCCAAAGGCTTCATCGCAACAGCTAAAAGTTTCAAAAACTAAGCTTTATTCCTAAGAAAGATCATTATTCCCTACATTTTGACTCAATAAAAACAAATTTTTGACTCCAAAATAGAAAACTATGTTAGTACTTACCTCCCCCAGACTTAAACAACACTGTCCCCAGTGTTATTAAATCTGAGATTGGTGAAAAGAAAAAGAAAAAGTCAGAAAATTTGTGAAAAGAACGAAATTCGGACCTGTTCTGCTGGCCTGTCGATCGACAACCATTATGTGTGTCGATCGACAGGGCTTCATGGGGCTGTCGATCGACAACCACTAGGTCTGTCGATCGACAAGCTCTTCGAAATTCTGAAAATCTGGCTCTGACGACTTATGTTGTTGGAGAAATCTAAAGAAAAACTGAAGATCACTGAAACAAAATACCATCAAATACCGCAACAAAGAGTCGCAAACAACAAGGTTCACAAATCTTGAGAAATCTAAATGAAACAAAGAACAAACTGACTCAAAGAAAGAAAAATGACTCAAATGAAAAGAAAAAGAAAAACTTACAGGTGGGTTGCCTCCCACCAAGCGCTTGTTTTCAGTCTTTAGCTTGACTGCAGATGATGTTCAGGCTGAAGGTGGATCTCTGAAGTGCACTCCCCCAGACTTGCAAGGAACAATACCAGGAAAGAGCTTCATAGTATTGTCCAACATTTCTTGGACAACTACATCTCCCTTCTCCCTCAACTCCAAAGGAATGACAATTCTGAACTTGGAGAATGGTTTAGAGGTCTTTCTGTGCTTTACCTTGGGGATCTTTTGGCACTTGGAACTTGGTGGAAAGTTGTCATCACGACGTGGAGTGGAAGGAGCCAGCTTGAGGACGTTTCGAACCTTCTTCGTCTCATCTTCAAAACCCAGCGTATCGCCAACATTGACACTCATACATGAAGCTGATGTGACAAAAATCGAAGGATAGAAAACAGTCTTGTTGATGTTCGAGAAGGAGATCTGCTTATTAGGAAAATCCACCATTGCTCCCACTGTTGCAAGGAACTGTGCACCAAGAACCAATGGTTTACATATATTATCCTTTCTCTCAATGATGTAGAAGTCCGTAGGAACAAGACAATCTCCTATTGGAATCAACACGTCAGGAATAAAACCTTTAGAAATTGTACACGATCTATCTATGAGTTCGATATAAGTCCTTGAAGGTTGTAACTCCAAAATTCCTAGTTTCTTTGCAACAGCCTCACACATAACATTCACATTAGCTCCTGTGTCACATAGAGAATCCTTCAATTCTACACCATTGATTGAACACGGAACCACAAACATCCCCGGATTCAACAACTTTGGTATCTTCCTCAACGATGTTGGAGCTTGTTTCCCTTTCCCCCGAGGTGCTTTATCACTGCCTTGGTTGATGCATGAAGGGTATAGATTCTTTGGGTACGGAACCTTGGGCTTGTAGACACGTTCAATGGCGGTTTCAGACTGACATTCGAAATTTTCTGCATTTTTCGGGGCTGTTGATCGACACTCATCAGGTGTGTCGATCGACAGTGCTGCTGAAATCGTGCTTGTACAGAAATTTCCTGTAGCTGTCGATCGACACTCACTGTGTGTGTCGATCGACAGTGTCTATTTTTCGATTGCCGTCAGATCTTGGTGTCGATCGACAGCAGGAGGCCTGTCGATCGACAGGCCCTCTGTAATCTCAAAATTCAGGTTTTCTTCAAGAACCACGAGCAAAGCTTCATCCTCGCACTTCTCAATAGTTAGAAATAGTTGTTCTTCACTCTTCAACATGATAGAATTAGAGAAGTGCTTTGGGTTCATGTCCGTTTTCCCTGGAAAACAACCTTCTTGTCTTCTTACATTTTCAGCAGTCTGAGCAACCTGAGTGTCTAACTTCTTCATGTGAATATTGAGGGCTTCAATCTTCCTATTGAGATCAGTGTAGAGCCCGTCAATCTTCCCATTGAAGTTCACTATCTGAGTTTGTTGCCCCTCAAGAAGCTGTTCAAGCATACCCTTCATGTCGTTTTCTGAAGATTTAGCAGGAATCGGTTGATACGATGAAGATCCGTAGTTCCTCTGATTGCTGCTACTGCCAAATGGTTTCTGAAACTACGACTTTTGAGCATAGCTTGGAGAACTTGGAGTCCCAGAGAATGAGCTCCTCTGATTGTAATTGTTGTATCCCTTGTTCTCTGACTGATTCCCATACCGCTGATTTTGGTAGCCATTCTGGTTGATGTAATTAACATCCTCCTGCTCATCATTTTGATAGAAAGTGTCAACTTCCTGTGCAAAATTAACTGACTTCTTGTTCACTAGAAGGTTATGCACGGAATCTATCTTAGCCTTAACCTCAGCAATCTCAGCTCCATTTGTTTGACCAACTTCTCGTCTCCTTTCCTCATCAATCTTCTTTGTACTATTGCTAGTAGACACGTTCTTGATGAGCTCAAGGCAATCAGCGGGAAACCTGGTTTTGAAATTCCCATTACTCGAAGCATCTAGAGTCATCTGATGTCTCCAATCCATTCCTCTGTAGAATATACCCAGCAACTGAACCTCCGTAAACCCGTGATGAGGACAATCTCTCTGATATCCCTTGAACCTTTCCCACGCAGCTTTGAAAGATTCTGCCAGATTCTGAACGAATGTTGAGATCTTAGCTCGCAGATCCTCTAAGCGCGACACATCGTAGAAGTGACTCAGGAAAGCACTCTTGGTATCTCTCCAAGTAGTCAGTGAGCCTGGCTCTAACTGCTTCAGCCAAGAGGCTGCCTCTCCAGCAAGAGAAAATGGGAAGAGCTTACACATAATGTAGTCTTCCGACACGTTGTTAGCCTTGATGCTCGACGCAAGATCCTCAAACATCTCAAGATGATCCATGGGGTGCTCTAATGGGTGCCCATGGAACTGATGTTGAGCCACAAGAGAGAAGTACGCAGGCTTCAACTCAAAATCCCTACGCTCAAATCTAGGGGATCGAATCGCTGCCCTGTTGGCATAATGTTCTTCAGGATGGTAGTAGTCTCCCAAAGTGCGTTGGTTAACCACTACCTCCTGAGGTCCACGATTTGCCTGAGCCAAAAGCTCAAGCTCAGCGCGCTGGCGCTCCCATTCAGCCCATTGACGATCGAACTCAGCACGTTCTACTGCAACCGGATCCTCAACCTCGATGATGTTACCAGCTTCATCAATGGGGTCTCCCTGATTGTTGTATCGATTACCATCTCGATCAACATTCTCTCCTTCAGCATTCCGAAAAACTACTACAGCTCGATTAACCATCTTAGTTAACTTTGCTTGTCGTCTGTTTTCCCTTTCCAAAATTCCCAACTCTGGAACAAAATCTACTAACTCTTTATCCTTGTTGCTTCTGGTTCTGCTAGAATGCATAAACCTGAAACACCAAAAATAAAAGAAAAGAAATCAAAAATAAAAAGAAAACTTAGTCATAATTCTAGAATCAAAATCCTATGGAAGATTTTGACTCCCCGGCAACGGCGCCAAAATTTGATATGCTCAAATTTACCTTGAGCTACTCTCTCAAATTAAGAGGTCGTCGGAGTAGGGGTCGAATCACTGGGAGTCAAATCAAACGATAGGAATATTGACTTCAAATTCGGCTAAGTAAAATAATATAAAATAAATAGCAAAAGCAATTGGTAACAGGAAAGATAGTTGATTTCGAATTCAATTAAACAAAGAGCTAGGCTTTTGGGTAATTCTCAGGATGAATCAGAATTGCAGGTTAAACAGAATCATGATTTAATTAAGAACCGTTCTGGAACTTGGAACACTAAAATATAATTAACCAACTGTCGTTGCGAAAACTAACTATGTCTAAACCCTAGAAAACCAAATTTCTTTGCTAATTCAATCAATTTAAACAAGCTTTAAATTCAAGTCCAATTTGTTCACAAAATCCCTAAACCAAATTTCTTTGCGAATAAGTAATTTTGCTCACCTAAGATCTAGTTCTGGCTGATCAATTACACTTTCGTGTCAATCTATCAACCTAAGATATCCAAATTCAGGGTCGCGAATCCTAAACCAGAGTTCAAGCAATCTAGGTGAAGAACCTAACAGATTATCCTAACAGGTGAGTTTACCCTAACAATTCATCTTCATTCCATTCGAACTACCCTAAACCTAACAAGCAAACTACTCAGACATGGCAGCAAAACAAATCATAACTGAATAATAATGCATAAAGAAAGAGTAAAAGAAGAATTACAATAGGGTTCGAAGAATCTCAAAGAACAAAGTAAACTTGTCTCCCTAAAAATCCTAAAAATCTCTCTCTAAACTTTGTTAAGTAAAATCTAAAATTATGATCTAAAAACCTAAAATAAACTATTTATAGAGGTAAAACTCGTAGTGGGCTTTTATGACGGTTTATTGGTAACTTCTGGCCCGAAAAGGAACAATTTTCCTTCTTTAAAACGTATTAGGTCAGCCTCTGCGAGTACCTGTCGATCGATCGACATAAGGTGTGTCGATCGACATGCTTTAACGTTGCTGTCGATCGATCACCACCATGTATGTCGATCGACAGGCTGCTTCATATCAGCTTCCATTCTTGCAAATCCGACTCCAACCTCGTTTACGTTCCAAAATGCACCGTATTCACCAAATAAGCTCCTCACGTGCAATAACATGTTAAGATACTAAAAAGACTCGAAATACAACGAAAAGACTCGATAAAAGGACTTATATCATGGTCGAAAACCGGTAAAAACCATGATATATCACTCGCTTAATCCAATCGTTATTTACTTGAATAACAAACGATTCGATAACGACGATGTTGATGTCGCGATGCTCCGTAGCCAAAATCGAAATCAGAAACCTAAACAAACGCCACAGAGATTCTCGTCACTGGCATCGTCTAAACAACGGTCAATTTCATCGGGGAAGAAGAACAATACTAGTGTAGTGGCGGTGGAGAGAGATCTGTCACCGATGGTTTCAGGGAAAGGGAGAAGATCTGCACCTCCGGTTCCATCGAAGTGCGTTGTGCCAAGTCTTGCGACGACTCGTAAGGAAAATTGAAAGGTTGCAAGAGAGCATGCGATTGTTGTTCCGTCGAGGTACAGAATGTAGAGACTTTTGTCTAATTTTTAATCAAAAGCTTGAACCTTCATGTCTTATTCCACTTATTTGCTTAGATTTCCCACACAGCAAAAACACATCACATTCTTGCTCTCAAGAAGTTGATAGTAGCATCCAACATGGGAATTTTAGTAATGGCGATGATTGTGATGGGAACAAGGTTAATTCAGATGGTAATGAGATGCATATGACTTATCTTTTCTACTCTTAATTATTGTAACTATTGTTCTATATCTTGAACAAATGTTTAAATGTATATTGGGTTTGGTTCAGAGACGAGTAATATAGAAGGAACATGTAGTCATGATTAATATAGAGTTTTCTGATTTTGGGTCTTTTCAGGAGAGTAATGATAAAGATTGATTGTTTTTATGATTTATGCACTATGAGTCAGGGTTTTTTGCAGGCTATATTTGCATTCATAAATTTGTTTTTGTGAAATGCGATGCTAATTGTGTGTTTAGTAAAAAGGATTGAGAGTCCATTGTAAACGATTGGTATGCATTTGATGTGTTGGAAGTAAGTGTTTTCACTCTAGTTGAATGATTGTGTATGGGATTAAATCCTTTTGCTGCCCGTGAATTGTAAATGTCATCTTTATGCACCCATTTCTAAATATCACATGGATTGTTTCTCTTTTACTAGGTTGAGGGGCTTTGTTCTGGACCATGGTACAAGTTACTCTGACAATGAAGCTACAAGCAGAGAATTGTCACATCCTAACTTGCTATGTGTCATTGGAGTATGAGCGAAGGTGTTTAATATAAACCTTTAGTTGATTGGTTCGAAGGGATAGGAAAGACTACAAGTTAGAGGAACTATCCCATGTATCACTAATTTTGTAGCCTAACTTTGTATATATCAATGAAATTTGTTTTTCTAAGGGTTTTTGTAAAGTTTATAAGATATTTAATTTTTTTAAGGATTTGATATAAAATTGTATTTTTGTAAAGTTTTTGTAAGGTTTGTTGAGCATTTATTGGTGATACTGTTTTGAGTATCACTAATATTATTTAGTATTAATTCTGTTAATTGAGACTCAATATGATATTTCTGTTTTTTAGTGTTTATTGGTGATACTTAAGGTTTATAAAAAAAACTAATTTATGTTAACAAATAAAAAAAAAATCAAAGAATAATCAAATTACTATGGATAAATATAATAGATTTTATAAAAACACAAATTTATTATGGTTTATAACCTCGCAAACGTAAATTACAAATCGTAAAAACAATTAGTAGAAAGCTCATGAAATCGTAAATTACAAATCATAAAAACAATTAGTAGAAATGTGGTTTGGTTAGTTCTAATTGGGTTTGTAAATGTCTACTTCATCATGTGGTGTCTCTCTAAAGGTGTTGCTATATATATTCATAGTAGAGCCATATTAAGCTAAACAATTAGTAGAAAGCTCATGAAAATTTTCAATGGTAAATATTTATGTACATTGTTTCACATATCGAAGCTAAGATTAGAAGCAAACACTTGTTCAAGATGTGTTGAAAAAGATTTGTTGACTATGCAAAATAAGGTATCTATTGATATTCTAATCTATGTTGTGGAAGCCAGGAAATAGTGAAGTTATGAATCCAAAAACAGTCATCAGAATCTCCTTCACTATTCCCCACCATTGGTTCCCTGCTTCAGGACTAACCACGTTCTCATTCTCGTTTGCATTAGCTCGGTTCTCTGCTTCGTTTTCTTCCTTACCTTGTCCTTCTGCAAATCATATAGAGAAGAGAATGTTATCATATAGCAATGGCTTCTGAACAGTATCAACACCAAGAGAGACGGGGAGAGATATATCATAGCTAGTGACTAAGGCCCCACTTGATTATGCATACCAGGAACAAACCATTACGAAAAGAAAAAAACCATTACGCTAATATAGAAATTCAAACCAGTCAAATTATTCTTCATTCAATCCGGCAAATAACTACACATAGAGAAACTTTGATAAACAAGAGAATTTCCGAACTCTCGACCCAATGCTGAACCAAAAACCCTATCCAAGTCTAGCATGCCCAACACATTCAACCAAACTCCCTTTTAACCTGTTAGCTCATATGTAGCCAACTCATAGGCAAATTATTAAGATCTCACTAGTCTAACACAATAAACATTTTCCAAAATCTTATTTTCCTATAAACATTTGAGTATTAAGCATACTCATCTGAAACCAAATGACTCGTAGATTGACTACTCCGAAACCAAAATACTCGTATCGATAACTAAAATGACTACAACATGACACTGAGCTAATTTTTATGCCTTTCATCCATAGACAACAAAACAATTTAACTTCCTTTAGCTAAGATTCAATGGAAACAATGTCCAATTGATACAAAAAGCTCACAGTTGAAGAAAGCATAAGCATTTTTGAGCTATATGAGAAGGGATTTCACATACGTGGGAATATTGTAAGTAAGTGGGATAAGATTGTTAGACGCAAGACCAGCGACATGTCGTGCAGGTTATGCATAACTTGATTCACTGTGTTCATATATTGTTGTAGGTCAAAGTTAGGGAGACTTCCTCCTTCATGAGAACCGGTTGGAACAAATTTCTGAAGCTGCTAAACTAACTGGTGAAATGCAGGATCTTTAGCTGTTTGATCAGCCAATTCCATGATGTTTGGATCCTTAAAGAAACAACCAAACCACACGTTGACTTATGCTACTCGAGAGAGGCTCAGTTACACAAACAAAAAAAAGACAAAGGAGACTTACATTGAGAATACCGGCCATGCCTGAAAAATCGAAAGCATTGAAGTCAAGCCCAAAATCAGCCGGTCACGGTGATGGAGAATCCCTGAGCTTGGTTCATGTCTAGTACTTTTACTCTCCTCTATGGATTCGTTTTTCTCATCTACGGAAACATAAAATGCTTGTAACAACAAAACAACCACAAAATCTAGCTACAACTCTTAAAATCGGGGTAAACAAATAATCGAATCTAATAGGAAAAGCTTGAAATTGATTGATAAACACAATACACAAAACATGAACAATTTTCTCTGAACTTGAAGCCATCGGATATAACTTGAAACCACAGAAAAGACAAAGAAAATTGAACAGAGAACAAAGGAAAAATAAGAAATTTAAACAGAAACTAAGAGAAACTTAAGGATGAGGCATCGAAATCCTTCCCAACACCGGAGCCACCGGCCATAGCCTCGGGGTTGCTTGAACCAATCGGATCGAACAAAGAATAGAGAAGAAGATCAAGAAGGAGCAGCCATCTAATTAGTTTTATTTTTGTTCTACATCAAGATTCGAGAGTGAGAGGAATCGAGACAGAAAGAAGAAAGAAGAGAATTGGTGAGAATCGCGAAAGAAATTTTTTTTGTTTACCCCCAAACCTAATTTTCGTGGCCAATTACGAGACGCCACGTGTTTTTGTTTACTGTACTACCTGTATCAATTAAGTGATACATTTTGGGCCGAGAAAAAACCCATAAATTGTATAATACTTAAAATTGGGCTTCTGATACTTGTGAGTAGGGGTGGGCGTGGGCGGTTATGGTTCGGTTTCGGTTCGGTTTTTCGGTTTTTTGGTTTTAGGGAGAAGAGGTCCATATAGGTATCATACTAGTTTCGGTCCGGTATATTTCGGTTGTGGTTCGGTTTCGGTTGGTTCGGTTTGATAATAATAAAGTCCATATAATAACCGAAATATATTTGGTTCGGTTTGGTTATGGGTATACCCCAAACCGAAACCGAAACCAAAATATTACAAACACATTCAACACATTTTAAAGTTTCACCGAATACGTCAACATATTTAAGTACAACTAAGACATCTTTATTTATGAAATTGAAACATAGTATGATAGTATCAAATCAAAGTGAAACTAAAACATGATAAATATATCAAACTAAAGTGAAACCAAAGTCGATTTGACATTTTAGTGATGTCGTTTCTAAATATAGTTGGTCTAATGTTTACAATGTTGAGATTAAATGTGGCTAATATATATAATGTATATAATGTTTCGGTTTTATTCGGTTTTGATTTCGGTTATGGGTTATAACCGAAACCAAACCGATACCTATGGACTAATATTTAAGATGACCAATAGGTAATGTATGTAGGTTATGGATCTAACCAAAACCCATAATATCGGTTCGGTTTGGTTCGGTTATTCGGTTATGGGTTTTTATGCCCACCCCTACTTGTGAGTATCACCAATAATGATGCTCTAACAGCATGTTTAACGGTGAGTTCTTTTAGAGGGTTCTTTTAATAAACAAAAAATAAATAATTAAAAAGCAAGAGAGAGAGGGAGAGAGGGAAAGAAAGAGGATGAGAAGTGTAATTACGTTGAACCAGTTCATATGACATTTATGCCACATGTCAGTTTGTAATGAATTGATAAGTTTTTTTAATAATTAAATATTTAAAGAAATAATTAAATTAAACAAAAAATATGAAAATAATGTTATTTAGAATAACACGACCGTGTCAACGTTAAACTTGCTCTAAGGGTCTTTTCATAAGAATATATATAAAACTGTGTTGTGGGGTTTACAGCTAATTCAATGTGTAGTTTAGGTTTTAGATTTGAGTCTTTTTTTTTTAGTTTTTCATTAGACTACGGTGTAGGCATGACCACGGTTACAGTTATTGCGGTTACGGTTATCAATTTCTTTTAACCTTAACCTTAACCATTTAATATACGGTTAAAACTGTTACGGTTAAAACGGTTACGGTTATATACGGTACGGTTACGGTTAGATACAGTTAATATTTAGGTTATAATTATACAACTATGTAACTTTTTAAAAAGAAATATTTAAACAATAATATTATGGAAAATATATTTTAATATATTTTAAAAAGTCATGGTCGTGCAATCGTAGGAAATGGTACTAAAATTCTAAAACAAACGGCAACTAATTTATCTTAACAAAGTCAATTAGTCAAAATCATTTATATTGTGTAACGTAAACGACCATATTTTATTTCAAACTTAAGTAAATCTTTGAGTTTAACTAATATATAACATAATTCACAATATTCTCATCAAATTAGTTAGATGTCATGTTTATAGACATAACTTTATTACCACGATCTTTTTTTTGTTACAATTAATAGTTTTTCTAATCTTATTTATTTTTATTGTAAATTTGATTTGTTTTAATATTATTTATATTAGTTAGAAAATAATCAATTTAGCACATTTAATTTTAATATTTAGTTATTATTGATTTATTTTTTTCTAATTAAATATTATAAAATTAGACTCGATAAATATTGATCACACATAATTTTACTATGTCATATTTATCATACATAATTAATTATACATAATTTATTTTTATTTTAAAATGGTTACGGTTAAATTTTTAACCTTACGGTTAACCGACGGTTTTCATATGGTTACGGTTAAATAACGGTTACGGTTAACGATTACGGTTTAACCATAATTAATCAACTTTACGGTTACGGTTACGGTTTTTCAACCGTTTAATACGGTTACGGTTACGGTTTGATTACAGTTTAGAACGATACGGTTACAGTCCGAAATACGGTTACGGTTAGATTTTGGTCATGCCTACTACGGTGTAGAGTTAGGTCCCTTTGTTTCAAATGAAATCTTGAGATATTCTTAATGTATGTATGTTTATTGTATAGCTATTAGAAGCTCTTTAAGCTTTATTTGTGCCATTTATTTGTATAATTATTCAAACAATCTATGTACATAAACTAATTAGATAGAAGCAAAAAGAAACTAGTGGTGCTGCTTCGTTCAATAAACGCTAATAATGTCCCAAGAAGCAATGTTTATGGTTTTATTTTTAGGCTAATTGTGTATACTCATAACAATTATAAGGTTGTTAAAACGTTTGAAAGATTTTATAACTACCGTACAAAAATCTTATAATATACAGTTTTATACATCAATTTTAAATACCTTATAAACCTTATAAAAAATTATAAATATTCGTGTTTAGTGAAACAATGAGAATCAACTAATAAAAAAATTTAAATATTTTATAAACCTTACAAAAACTTTATAAATACCGTTTTATAGATCAAATTTAAGTACCTTATAAGCTTTACAAAAACGTAATAAGTAAATGTTTGTAAAAGTACTATATAAAGACTAATATACAACCTAATTTCCCTTAATATAAACCTCTCGTTGATTGGTTCGAAGAGATAGGAAAGACTACAAGTTAGAGGAACTATCCCATGTATCACTGATTTTGTAGCCTAAGTTTGTATATATCAATAAAATTTGGGGAATTTGCTTGGTTTGACCCATAATTTGATTTTAACTACATGGGTAACCCACATATCTCATGTTTGTGAAAACTAACCCAAAGGGGTAGTGAAATTACAACTATAACCTTTATGACAAAAAAAAAACGCAGGTCATAATGACTGTTTTAGCCCTAGAGAAGTCTGCTACGTAATATCGAAGTCTATTCATAGACTTCCACACGAAATCCAACGCGTAGACTCTATGTGAAGTCTACTTTGTGGTTCAGTAGACTTCTTTGGAAAGTTTACTCTATAATTATATTTCAAATTTAAATTTATAAATTAACAAAAAATATTTTGATAAACAATTATGGTTGATGACCAAACTATAAATAATTGTGAAGTATGAAAAATAAAATTGCATAAAAATTCAGAAATTAAACCTACAAAGACAAATTATGTCTACTTTGTGGTATAGTAGACTTCTAGAGAAGTCTACTATATAATTATATTTCAAATTTAAATTTATAAATTAACAAAAAATATTTTGATAAAAAAATTTGGTTGATGACCAAACTATAAATAATTGTGAAGTATGAAAAATAAAATTTCATAAAATTTCACAAATTAAACTTACAAAGACAAATTAGGTTATGAATGACATGCATACTATACTAAACAAAGAGTTACCAAACAAGGTACTTCATAACCATTTGTTTTAATATTGATGTGGTGATATGTTGGTAGTTTAATGTTTGATATTTATAGGTTTTATGAGTTTATTTACGGTTGTAGTGGTTTAGTTTTAGGAATTAGATTATTATTTATGGTTTAGGGTTTGGATGGTTTAGGGTTTCGTTTTATAAACCGTAGTGTAGGGTTTGACTTTTTAAGTTGAATTAACTATCAGATGATGTAAAATTTAGACTGATGTACATCATTTGGCATAATTGGCCGAGTTACGAGTATGAAATATGGGTAATAGTTTGACATTTATAGGTTTCAAACATGTTTTTACACTTAGGGTTAGATTTAGCGTTTATCATTTTTATATTTAAAATGTAAAATTTGCATAAAAGTGTTAACTTGTGAATATATTAACCTTTTTGAATGTTTTGTATAAGTTTTTATTTAGGATTTTGAATAATCATTGAAAAGAATCAATTTACGTTTTCTGATAGTAGACTTCATTAGTAGTCTACTCAAACTAGTAGACTTCTGATAGAGTCTACTGTGAGTTTAGGGTTTCGTTGAGCATTTAGGGTTTAGCAGACTGCAAAATGAAGTCTACTAAACCGAAAATTTTAACCTAACCGGGTTTTGTACCTCTGTATATAAAGAAAAGTTTCACAATTAACCTAATTTTGTTAAAAAACCCAATGTCTCCCCTCTCTCTCTAAAAAACGGCGATCCAACAATCTCTTTTTTGGCTAGGTTTCATACTTGTTTATGTGTTTCTCGTTTATGGATCATCTACTTCCTCGGATCCGGGGTTATGGTTTGAAGTACCATATACTTCATCTCTATGTTCGGATCTAGAATTTCAAGCTCGACAAGATCTATTATGTTAGTTCTTATTCTAAGGTTATAAAGCAAATTTTGCTAGCAAATATACGGTACGTTACTTCTTTCGAGTAATCTTTGAGCTTTTGTTTTGATATTGACTGATAGTGAGACTCGTATTGAGACTGATGAGACTAAGAATGTTGTGTATGTTTGTGGTTACAGGTTGTTGATGTAAAGCTTTCTCTGCGCTCTCTTTCAATCTCCACAAGCTACTAAAGATTCGTCGGTTCGACATGTGAAGTTACAGAATCAACGACTTGACTCGTCCGTTGTATTTCCGGTCTCCGGGAACGTTTATCCTCTTGGGTTAGTTAAAATCTCTGCGATCTTTCCTCTAATTTCTCATTTTCTGGGCATTTTCAAGATTGTGGGTTTTCCAGTACTTGCTACTCTCTCTGAAACTTTGGAGAATTGTGAAAATAGATTTTGTCGTCTAACTTTCACTCTGTCGATTTTCTCTCTTGATTTTACAGTGTGCTCTGGCAACAATAGTGATATCTGCTGTCTGTGACTTGGTAAGTTCAAATAAACCCACATGCCGAGGTACAAAGATGAACTTTGTTTCTGGTTTCTCATTTACATTTTCCGTATGTTTACCATTAGGTGGACTATGACAAAGCTATTTTCCTGTGGCGTGTGGATAAGAGGGATTTTACTCTTTGGATCATCACTAGCACCACAACTTTATTCTTATGAATAGAGAACGGTGTCCTTGTTGGTGTGAGTTTTTAGAGACTCTTAGTATGTTCAGATTCACCAAATTAATGTGTGTGTGTAAATGATTTATGAAAATCCCTTTAAGGTCTCACACAGTTGCAATGCTCACATTTTTTGGTTGGTTTTTCACTAGCATTTGTTATCCACGAGGCTGCAACCCTCATATTGGTAAGAGGATTTCTATTCAATCGCCTTTTGGTTAATTAAAGCTTTTGAGATTGCCTATTTTCTAACTTAGTTTCATTTCTTTTCTTGATTATTCTTCTTGTAGCTGTGTTGGGGCGTCTCCCAGACTGTATCAGGAGCACAAAACAAGGGACATACAGCTTGCGATATCAAATCCGAACAAAGATGTTCACTTGACAATAACACTTGAAGATTAGTATGCAGAAGTATGAGTATCCTGGAGAATACAACTTTTAGGTATCTTTTAAGGTTATTTTCCCTTCATTTCAGGTATGCAAATGTTTTTCTTTATATGATGTTTTTTTATCTTTCTCTGATGCGGCTTTGATTGTAGCATATAGTGGGATTGAATATGTATAGTTTCCTCTGCTTTGTTGATATATTTGTGTGCTTTATCCTTTCTTAAAACTGTGATTATAAAGCTGTAACAAAGATGGTGGTTTGTCTTTTGATATTGTGTACTCTTGGTCGATGTTTAACTGAATAAACCTTTTTTGTTTTTGTTTTGTGCAGGTGATTAGAAAAAAACAATATTGACACTGTTATTGCGTCGAGTGTGTTGGAAGCAGTGATTTGGTTCAAGAAACTTATGCTTGTTGTGGACATGTAGAATTGGATTTAGAAATGCATCGAAAGAAGATTCGAAGTTTGCGACGCATGAGAAGAATTTCAAGAAGATTAATGATGCATTTACGCTACTACTTGAAGGGAAATGCATCAGGTGTGTCTTGTGGATGGGTTAGATAAGTGAAATGTAACATTCCCATATTTTGCTTCATCAGTTTCATATGTTACATTTTCAAATCTTTGTTTCCCGGTTTGTAATCAAAACAAGCAAAGGCTGAAGACCTAGCAAAATAAAGTGTTTAAATTGGTTGTCATGGAAACAAACTATGGCCGTATAGTTTTAACAATGTTATTATGGTTTTATAATAAAGAGCATGAGAAAGCAAATGTACCATTGATGACATTTTCATATTGTGGTAGTCTAATTTCTCTTCAAAGTTTTGTTTTCGTAAGCAAAATTGTACGACGTTCTGTATAAGTGAGAGACGAAACTTAGTTGATTGTTAAATGTACATAGTAGTATTTATGTCAAAAAGAAGAAGAGATCACCATGAACCAAGTCACATCAATATGGCTTCTAGTAAATATAGATTATAAGTTTGTGGAGGCAATCTCATTTTGTGAGATAATGATATGAACTTTGACTTGATTTATGTTTACAAAAAACATATATTTGAAACCAAGAAAATCTAATAAATATAAACCCACAAGAAAACATATAACATAACACACATTTGAGATCAAGAAAGTCTTAAAAATTCATTATAAATAATTTTTAAATGCATTTTTAATAAATGTGCGAAAGACTTCATACGCAGTCTACTCATAAACTTCACAAGGAGTCTACTAAAATGCGCGAAAGACTAATTAATAAAAAAAATTGGTTTTATTATAGCTGAAGATGTCAAACTCAAACATAAGCAAAACACATAAATAACACACATTTGAAATCAAAAAAATCTTAAAAAATCAATATACACTAATTTAAAATGCATTTTTATTAAAAACAATTACGAGTTGACTTCACAGACCGTCTATGATATATCATGGTTTTTACCGGTTTTCGACCATGATATAAGTCTTTTTATCGAGTCTTTTCGTTGTATTTCGAGTCTTTTTAGTATTTTAACAGGTTATTGCACGTGAGGAGCTTATTTGGTGAATGCGGTGCATTTTGGAACGTAAACAAGGTTGGAACCAGATTTTGCAAGAAAAGAAGCTGATATGAAGCAGCCTGTCGATCGACAGCCACAAGAAGGACAATCGATCGACAGCTACACTACAGCCTGTCGATCGACAGACACATAGACGATCGATCGACATGTGCTCGCAGAGACCGACCTAAAGAAGGAAAATTGTTCCTTTTCGGGCCAGAAGTTACCAATAAACCGTCATAAAAGCCCACCACGAGTTTTACCTCTATAAATAGTTTATTTTAGGTTTTTAGATGAACGACCTTAGATTTTACTTAACAAAGTTTAGAGAGAGATTTTTAGGGTTTTTAGGGAGACAAGTTTACTTCATTACTTTGAGATTCTTCGAACCCTATTGTAATTCTTCTTTTACTCTTTCTTTATGCATTATTATTCAGCTATGATTTGCTTTGCCTCCATGTCTGAGTAGTTTGCTTGTTAGGTTTAGGGTAGTTCGAATGGAATGATGATGAATTGTTAGGGTAAACTCACTTGTTAGGATTATCTGTTAGGTTCTTCACCTAGATTGCTTGAACTCTGATTTAGAATTGATCACTCTAAATTAGCTATCTTAGGTTGATAGATTGACACGAAAGTGTAATATATTAGCCAAAACTAGATCTTAGGTGAGCGAAATTACTTATTCGCAAAGAAATTTGGTTTAGGGATTTTGTGAACAAATTGGACTTGAATTTAATGGTTGTTTAAATTGAATGAATTCGCAAAGAAATTTGGTTTTCTAGGGTTTAGACATAGTTAGTTTTCGCAACGACAGTTGGTTAATTATATTTTAGTGTTCCAAGTTCTAGAACAGTTCTTAATTAAATCCTGATTCTGTTTAAACCTGCAATTTTGATTCATCCTGAGAATTACCCAAAAGCCTAGCTCTTTGTTTAATTGAATTTAAATCAACAATCTTTCTCTGTTTCAATTTGCTTTTGTCTTTATTTTACATTATTTTACTTAGCCGAATTTGAAGTCAATATTCCTATCGTTTGATTAGACTCCCAGTGATTCGACCCCTACTACAATTGATCTCTTAATTTGAGAGAGTAGCTCAGGGTAAATTTGAGCATATCAAATTTTGGCGCCGTTGCCGGGGAGCGAACCCGGGTCACCCGCGTGACAGGCGGTAGTTACTAACATAGTTTTCTATTTTGGAGTCAAAAATTTGTTTTTATTGAGTCAAAATGTAGGGAATAATGATCTTTCTTAGGAATAAAGCTTAGTTTTTGAAACTTTTAGTTGTTGCGATGAAGCCTTTGGATGGAGCGAATTCGAAATCAGATGATAGTACAGGTTCCCCTCTTATCGCAATTTGCAGAACGAAGTAGATCAAACTCCAGACTAGCACACTTGATCTCCATTTCGCTATATTCTCTTTGATGATATCACGACAGTAAAACATTCAGGACTCCTTATTCTCTTTACCACTCTTTGTTGATCCTGAATGGCCAGCTCATTTTTAGTTGGTACCCAACCCCTAACCTTAACCTTTTGTTCAAACCTCATGCAGTCTCTTTTCCTTAGTTTTATGTGCAGGCATGTGTATAAACTCCGGAGAGAAAGAGGTCCGACGCAGTTTTTCATTCACAAAAATTGCACGGAAAAAGGATTTGGTAGGAGTACTTGAAAGAGAGCAGCAATGCTAAGCATTCTTTGGGACTTAATACACAACAATGGTAATTTTCGAGACTAATATCTTTGTAAAATCATTTCCCCCCTTAGAGTCTAGTTAAAAAAAAAAAAAAAAAAAAAAAAAAATTCTTTTATTTCGGAAAATAAGTAAGGGAAAGGGAAATGATCATTTTAATAAGTCTTTAGCTTTAAAAAAAAATCCCAAGGAATGAGGAAGTTGGATGTGGAAAGTGGAACGTGATTATTATATGAAGGTGTTTGGTTCCTAATAACGTTTTGGAGGAGGGAGTGCAATGTGAATGAGAAACTGTGGGCATCAACTGGACCCGACTCTCTCTTGTGATTATGCATAATGTCTGCATCCACCAAATAAAATCCGGTAACCCTAAACACTCTTTAGCTCCACTTAAACACAAAAGCCTTTTACATCACACCTAGCCCTTTTACTTGGTTGATATCATTGGAGAGAATTCCATCATCACTTCGATCGAGTGTACGACAGTTAGGAGAATGTGAAACTGATGGGTTTGCAGGTTAAGATTTGAGGCCCAACCTATGATGGTTGAGATTCGTGACCGCCAAAGGTACTTTGTTTACATGCAGCGAAAGAGTCAAGAAAGCGAAAGCAATGTTCCCAAAGATAAGTAAGTTCTCGCGATTTTCAAACCTCGACTTCAGTTTTAGTCTCTAGTTTGCTTGAGGGCAAGCAAAAGCTAAGTCTGGGGGAGTTGATATATCATGGTTTTTACCGGTTTTCGACCATGATATAAGTCTTTTTATCGAGTCTTTTCGTTGTATTTCGAGTCTTTTTAGTATTTTAACAGGTTATTGCACGTGAGGAGCTTATTTGGTGAATACGGTGCATTTTGGAACGTAAACAAGGTTGGAACCGGATTTTGCAAGAAAAGAAGCTGATATGAAGCAGCCTGTCGATCGACAGCCACAAGAAGGACAATCGATCGACAGCTACACTACAGCCTGTCGATCGACAGACACATAGACGATCGATCGACATGTGCTCGCAGAGACCGACCTAAAGAAGGAAAATTGTTCCTTTTCGGGCCAGAAGTTACCAATAAACCGTCATAAAAGCCCACCACGAGTTTTACCTCTATAAATAGTTTATTTTAGGTTTTTAGATGAACGACCTTAGATTTACTTAACAAAGTTTAGAGAGAGATTTTTAGGGTTTTTAGGGAGACAAGTTTACTTCATTACTTTGAGATTCTTCGAACCCTATTGTAATTCTTCTTTTACTCTTTCTTTATGCATTATTATTCAGCTATGATTTGCTTTGCCTCCATGTCTGAGTAGTTTGCTTGTTAGGTTTAGGGTAGTTCAAATGGAATGATGATGAATTGTTAGGGTAAACTCACTTGTTAGGATTATCTGTTAGGTTCTTCACCTAGATTGCTTGAACTCTGATTTAGAATTGATCACTCTAAATTAGCTATCTTAAGTTGATAGATTGACACGAAAGTGTAATATATTAGCCAGAACTAGATCTTAGGTGAGCGAAATTACTTATTCGCAAAGAAATTTGGTTTAGGGATTTTGTGAACAAATTGGACTTGAATTTAATGGTTGTTTAAATTGAATGAATTCGCAAAGAAATTTGGTTTTCTAGGGTTTAGACATAGTTAGTTTTCGCAACGACAGTTGGTTAATTATATTTTAGTGTTCCAAGTTCTAGAACAGTTCTTAATTAAATCATGATTCTGTTTAAACCTGCAATTTTGATTCATCCTGAGAATTACCCAAAAGCCTAGCTCTTTGTTTAATTGAATTTAAATCAACAATCTTTCTCTGTTTCAATTTGCTTTTGTCTTTATTTTACATTATTTTACTTAGCCGAATTTGAAGTCAATATTCCTATCGTTTGATTTGACTCCCAGTGATTCGACCCCTACTACAATTGATCTCTTAATTTGAGAGAGTAGCTCAGGGTAAATTTGAGCATATCAGTATACTCGTAGACTTCTATCTAAAATCTACTAATATAAGCTAAGTAGTACTCAAACAAGAAAATTGATATTTGCAATAAATATTGCACTTAAATATGTCCAACTCGATACACAAGGAAACACAATAGATAACACACCACTGAGAACAAGAAAATCTCAAAAATTCATTATAAATAAGTTAGAAATGTATTTCTAAAAAACTTAAAAATACAGACTTCACAAGCAATCTGCTATAGCAGACCTAATTAGTAGTCTACTAAAATGTGCGAAAGACTAATTAATCAAAAATAAATGGTTTCATTCTAGGTGAATATGTCAAACTAGTACATAAAATCAGCAATAATATAACACATATTTGAAACCAATAAAGTCTTAAAATTTTGTTATACATAATTTTAAAATAATGTTTTACTAAAAACATAAATACAGACTTCCCATGCCGTCTACTAGTACACTCTTGAAGACGTCTACCGTGAAAAGCTAATTACTACTCAAACAAGAAAATTGATTTACACCATAAATATTGTATTTAAATATCTCAAAACCATATAGAAGATCACATATTAGAAAACACACATGTGAGAGCAAGAAAATCTTCAAAATGTATTATATATAAGCTATAAATTGGTTTTTTAAAAACATAAAAACACAGACTTCACCAGCAGTCTGCCGGCACACTGCGTTGGACGTCAACTAGTAGACTTCCTAGGAAGTCTATCGAATAGGTTAGTTTTTGCAATTACGGCAAGCGCCAGTAGACTTCTCACAGAAGTCTTCTGGCTAAGTAGACTTCCGCGGAAGTCTACCGAGGTTACTTTTGCATTTGACTATAATGTTGACTTTTCGTAGTAGATTTCCCCAGAAGTCTTCTGAAAAAATAGGTTATTTTTGCAATTTGATTTTTGAGTAGACTTCCGCGGTAGACTTCTAATACCATAAATATCTAGCAGACATCCAACGGAAGTCTACGCACCTTAGTAGACTGCCGGTTGAAGTCTACTAGAACAGTAGAGGTTACATTTGCAATTGACTTATTTTTGACTTTTTGAGTAGACTCTAAAAGAAGTCTACTGAAAAAACAGGTTAGTTTTGTGTTTGACCAAAAATCGAATTAATATCGAATTATTTAAAGAGTAGACTTCTGGGGAAGTCTACTCTAAATATTTTCAAAAAGTCAATGTTCGAAATTTTGGTCAATGGCAAAACTAACCTCACCTTATGGAGTAGACGTTAAATAGCGTCTACTAAAAAAAGTCAACAAAAAGTCAATTGCAAAAAATAACCTAAACATAGTCGAGCAGACTCTGAGGGAAGTCTGCTAGTAGTATCTCGTACAAAGTCTGCTAAAAAAAGTCAACATTTTGGTCAAATGCGAAACTAACCCATTTTTTAAGTAGACTTCCCGTGCAGTCTACTGATTTTTTTTTTTGTCAAAGGAGAACAAAGGAGAACAAGCAGACTTCTATGAGAAGACTACGTCAAAAATCTGAAAAAAGTCAATTGCAAATATAACCTCTCGTTGAGCAGCAGACGTCCGACAAAGTCTACTCTTCTGAACCAAATCGGAAAATACGGTTTTTAGCTCCGTTTCGCCGTAGATCTCTGTTTTTAGCTCGTTTAAACACACAAAATTCCTACTCTAACTGTTTACTACGAAGCCCAGACGTTATATAGCAAAAACCACTAAAATTCAAGAGATTGTGAGTGAGAGAATTTTTCAAATGCTCATTTACATAGTGTTTTAGATGAAATTGGAGATGAAATGGTAATTCAGGAAGTTATGAGTTGGTTTGTGATGTATTTATGCACGAAAATCAGATGGAGAAGCATTGAAGAGCTTCAAATTGGTTGTTCATGGTGGTTGTGAAACTTGATGGTGATGGCATTTTCGTAAATAAGTTGATATAATTGGATGTTTGCTTGTGAAATCAAATGTCTGATTTTCAAAATAAAAATAAAATAATTCATATATAATGGCATTTCCATAAATAAGATGAATGTTTTGGTTTATTTGAAAAAAAATTTTACGAGAGAGAAAATGGGGTTTAGTTTTGTAATTGACTTCAAATTTTGGGTCATTTTAGAAACCACCCCATAAATTTTTTGTCTTTCTAAGGTTTATAAAATGTGTATCAAATCTTATATCTAGTTATATATCAAATCTTATTTTTAGAAAAACCTTATAAACCGTACAAGAACTTTATAAATACAATTTTATATCAAATCTTATAAAAAAATTAAGTAACTTATAAACCTTAGAAAAAACTTATAAATATTTTTTTACATTAAACCTTACAAAAACCTTATGAATACAGTTTTATATCAATTTTTTTTTTTTAAAGTACCTTATAAACCTTATAAAAACTTTATAAATACAGTTTTATATCAAATCTTATAAAAATATATATACCTTATAAACATTAAAAAACCCTTGTAAATACTTGTGATTGGCGAAACAATGAGAATCAACTAATAAAACATTTTAAATACCTTATAAACTTTACAAAAACCTTATAATATACATTTTTATAGATCAGTTTTTTAAATAACTTATAAACTTTATAAAAACCTTATAATTTCATTTTTATAGATTAATTAACAACTTTTTAAATACTTTATAAAACTTACAAAAATTTATAAACAGTTGTATGATGAAGAAATGAGAATAAACTTATAATTTGTTTAATACCTTATAAACTTTACAAAAACCTTATAAACATAGTTTTATATATCAATTAATAACCTTTTAAATACCTTATAAACTTTACAAAAACCATATAAACATAGTTTTATATATCAATTAATAACCTTTTAAGTACTTTATAGAAATTACAAAAAATTATAAGTATTTATATCTAGAGAAATTTTGAAAATTGCCACTTTCAATATGCCACATAACAAAAATGTCACGGGTAGAGACACTTTCACAAAACTGCCACAACTTTTTAAAAATATTCCTAGATTACCCTCTCTTAATCCTATCTCTATTTTGTCTTTTTATATAAAAAAATTACGCTCGCCGTCGCCGTCGATCTCTAGATCTCACCGGCGTCAGCGTCGCTGTTGATCTATAGAGTTCACCGTCGTCGATCTCTAGATCTCACCGGCGTCAGTGTCGCTGTTGATCTCTAGAGCTCCCCGCCGTCGATCTCTAGATCTCACCGGTGTCAGCGTCGCTATTGATCTCTTACCGCCCATGGTTGTGTTCTCTCTCGTTATATGAGATCTGAATCCATCGCCAATCTCACTCTCTCAAGCGATCATGTCGTTTCAAATTCGTTCATATTCTCTGAATCGCTCAGTTTGGGTTTTGATTTCTCGATTGATAATGGCTGCCAAACCAATTATGAATGGCTGCCAAACCAATTAATAATCTTATAGAAGAGATTCTAATAACGGAAGCATATGTATCAAAATAATCAATACCTTCCCTTTGTCTAAAGCCTTGGATAACCAAACGAGCCTTAAACTCATCGATCTTTCCATCGACTTTCATCTTCTTTTTGAAGATCCATTTGGAACCCAAAGCCTTGCAACCGGGTGGAAGATCCGTCAAGACCCACGTATTATTTCCTATGATTGAGTCCATTTCATCATTCACTGCTTCTTTCCAAAAAGCAATGTCATGAGACGTCATAGCCTCACTAAAAGTCTTAGGTTCATCATCAATATAATAACAATATGAGTATTGAAACTCAATCTCATCTCTTGAACCTTCAACTAAATAAAGTTGAAAATCAGGACCGAATGATTTTTCAATCCTCCCTCGTTTTCTCTTACGAAGCGTTGGTGACTCGTTAGGAGGAACACACGTGTCGTCTCCTTTATTTGTTACACTTGAATTTGGAACTAAATCCTTTGGCTTAGGTATTGATGAGAAACGATTCTCATCGAATATTGCATCTCTTGACTCAATTATGGTGTGAACCGGTATAAAGTCATTAGGTTCTATGACATAAAACCTATAAGCCTTGGAATGCGAGGCATATCCATTAAATATGAAATCAACACCTCTTTCCCCCAAAGTTTTAATCTTTGGTTGAGGTAGTCTAACGACCGTTCTACATCCCCAAACTCGAAAGTAGTTCAAATTCGGTTTCTTTTTGTACCAAAGTTCACATGGGGTAACCTTGTTTCTTTTGTTAGGAACTCTATTCAATAGATAACAAGCAGTTAACATGGCTTCACCCCAAAATCTGTCACTCAATCCCGAGTAAGATAACATGGAATTAACCATTTCTTTTAGGACTCTATTTTTCCTTTCGGATACACCATTTTGTTGTGGTGTATATGGAGCCGTAGTCTCATGTATAATGCCTACGGACTGAAAATAAGTAGGATCATAATATTCTCCACCTCTATCGGTGCGTAACTTCTTGATCAAGCCACTATGTTCTAATTCAACCTCGATTTTATAAACCTTGAACTTATCTAGTGCCTCATCTTTAGCTTGTAATAAATACACATAACAAAAACGAGAATAATCATCAATGAATGTGATTAAATATTTCTTGTTTCCTAAAGATGGTGTAGCATTCAAATGACATAAATCACTATGTATAAGTCCAAGCACCTTAGCAGTTCTATCTATGCTCTTAAACGGTTGTCTAACTATCTTAGTCAACATGCATGTTCCACACTTATCTATATTCACGTCAAAAGTCGGAATTAATAATTTTTTAGACATTTCAAGCATACGTTTATAATGTACATGACCTAATCTTGCATGCCATAGAGAAGTAACATTTTAGCTAGAACACGTCATATAAATAGAATTGACAACTTTATTAATATTAAGCATAAACATGCCATTACAAAAATATCCAAATCCAACAAAAACACCACACTTGGATAATACATACTTATCCGATTCATACACTTGTTTAAATCCACACTTATTTAAAACACTACCGAAGACTAAGTTTTCCCGGAACATGAATTACATCATTAAGATCAATAGTTTTTCCGGAACTAAATTCTAACACCACTTTTCCACGACCTAGGATATGAGCAGTTGACTCGTTGCCCATATGAAGTACGGACCCATCTTGAACCGGCTCGTAAGTCTTGAACCAGCCACGATCCTTGCAAACATGTGTTGTTGCACCCGAGTCAATCCACCATGTCACCTCATCATCCTGCACATAAAATGCCTCAGCAATTTTTGATACATAATTCACTTTCGAATATGAATCAAAAACAGAATTCTGACCTTGACGAGAGGATGGGCCTTGATCCTTAGATCCTTGCCCAAAACGGTTTTGTTGAGTCTTATTCTTATCCTTTGCTGCTCGACAATCACGTTTGAAGTGACCAGGCTTGTTGCAAATCCAACAAACGCTCTTAAACCTCTTGTTAGATCCATCGTTAGTGTTGTTATTAAAGGGGCGCTTCTTCCCCTTATTCTTCATCTTAGAACTCCCACTTTCCTCCATCATATTGATAGTTTCAGCCTCTTTGGGTTTTCCTCCCTCTTGCACCCTTAGAGATTCCTCTATGTGCAAATGGCTACCAAGTTGTACAAGAGACAACTCTTCCTTTTTGTGTTTTAACATTCGCCTAAAATCCTTCCATGAAGGCGGCAACTTGTCGATGATGCTCGACACCGAGAGAGATTCATCCATCTTCATGTTGTGTTGAGCGAATTGCCCTAGGATGCGAAGCAATTCATTGTATTACTCCATAACCGGCCTTGAATCACACATCTTGTAATTATTAAAATTACTCACAAGAAACTTCTTACTAGAAGCATCCTCGGCCATGTACTTTGATTCCAACGCATCCCATAATTCCTTTGCGGATTCGATATTTTGGTAAACATCAAAGAGAGGATCGGACATACCGTTGAGAATGTGGCCACGACATATGTAGTCATCGTTCTCCCATTTAAGTTGCTTCCTTGTCTCCTCCACGGTCTTCTCCGCATCGGCATCCTCCAACACGGTGGGCATTGGCATACTTAGAACGTACACCACATTGAGTGATGTTAGGGGAAAGTACATCTTCTTTTGCCATCTTCGAAAATCAATTCCTTCAAACTTATCTAACTTGCCAAACTTTGATGTCATCTCACAAACCGAAACATTAGCCATCGTTCACGAAAATACTCTTTAAGAATGTTGTATATACGTTGTATCTCCGGGATCGTGACGAACGGTGAACTTGGATAATGATTGAATCGTACTCGGGAGCACTTTCCTTAAAGAGTATTTCGACCCTTATCAATGCCTTGGGTTACACGAAATCCCTTGTAGGATAAGACAATCAAAGAATACTCTTGTTCTAGGCAAAGATACAAGAGAGACAAAAAGAGTTTGTATTTTTAACCAAAGGTAAAAAACCTTTGGTCTTGTGAATCTCTCTTCCTTCTCACGTGCTTCTCTTAGACTTTCATTGTCTTTCTCTTGTCTCTAATCACAGAATCTACTATCAAGACTTTTCCAATATTTGGTGGGACCGCTTCTTTGCAATTCTTTAATACTTTTATGCAACCTTTATCTCCCCAATTATGTAACACAAACTGTCATAATGCAGTTATCACAAAATTTACGAAGTAAGCAATATGATGTTAGAGAATTGAGCAAACTGTCTGCAAAACCAATGGCTAAGAGAGTCAGAGAATTGGTTGTTCGAAACTTCGAACTTCTAGTTTGGAGTCTTTGGACTATAACGCATAATTAAAGTCAATAAAACGCATAATAAAGACAGTGACACCAACGTTAAACCAAATAAAAAATGAAAATATAATCTATATATACCCTAGTACGAGGCTTATAAAAATGATAAATTTTATATAATATTTTAAGGTTCCGCGTAATTAAAGCTTTGACAAGTTGTCATGTGTCACTTTTGATTTTAGCAATTAATGTCCATTTCATATTTAAAATCTAATTTTTATTTAATTATGACATTTACCCTCCTAAAATTTAGAATTTTTGTATTTTTTTTAAATGTGATATCAATTTTAATTTAGGGTAAACATTTAATATCAAATTATCTTCATAAATTAATTGAAAATAGAGAAATTTTGAAAATTGCCACTTTCAATATGCCACCTAACAAAAATGCGACGTGTAGACAAACTTTCACAAAAGTGCCAAAATCTTTTTAAAATATTCCTAGATTACCATCTCTTAATCCTATCTCTATTTTGCCTTTTTATAAAAAAAAAAATTACGCTCGCCGTCGCCGTCGATCTCTAGATCTCACCGGCGTCATCGTCGCTGTTGATCTCTAGAGTTCACCGCCGATCTCACCGGCGTCAGCGTCGCTGTTCATCTCTAGAGCTCACCGCCGTCGATCTCTAGAGCTCACCGCCGTCGATCTCTAGATCTCACCGGCGTCAGCGTCGCTGTTGATCTCTTACCGCCCATGGTCGTGTTCTCTCTCATTATATGAAATCTGAATCCATCGCCGATCTCACTCTCTCAAGCGATCATGTGTTTCAATTTCGTTCATATTCTCTGAATCGCTCAGTTTGGGTTTTGATTTCTCGATTGATTGTTGTTTGATAGCCACTAGAAGGTGCTCCAGTGGCCAAGCCTGTTGAGAATAAGGCTACGGTGCTATACATCGGTCGAATACCTCAAGGTTCTATGAAACTGAAATCGAAGGTGGACTTTTCTTATTACTAGCAAATTCGCTTGTAACTCGATTCTCGAGCTTCAAAATCGTTTTCAAGGAATTCTCTATCTACTCGCTTAAAGGTAACATAACTTTTCTTTCTTGTTTCTGGGAATTTATGGTTTTAGAGATTGTTCAACCAAAAAAAAGAGAGATTGTTCTTCCATGAAAATAGTAGTTCATATTGATTTATGTAATTATGGAGGCATCATGTTTGATTGGTGTGTTAAGAAATTAAGATATGAGGTTTCACCTAAACAAAAGCATATGATTTGTGATTCCTTTGCAGATGTTATGTTAATGTTCGTTGATTTGTACAGAAGTTAATATAATGGCTAACCTTCTCTTCGATAGAACCTAATTGACAAGGAGGTATATGCTCAGATTCTTCCAAGTCTAAACCACATTTTACTTCTTATTTAGTTGCTATTGATTGCTTGAAAGCTTCATATTTCCATGAATCGTTTAGCTATAGATATCATAGAACAATACCATACATATTATTCCAAGAAATTGATGGAAACAGTAGTTGGTATTGATTATTCTGAAATCATTATGTTTAGTTGGTGTGTTAAGAAATTAAGATATGAGGTTTTGACACAAACAAAACCATATGATCTATTTAACATTCATACAAAAAAAAAACCCCCATATGATATGTGATTTCTTTGCAGGTATTATGTTAATGTTCGTTGATTGCCGCATTGTCCTATTGTGTTGTTTCCTAAGGTAATCCATGGGCCTGGAAGTTCAATTGATTCTCCACATAATCAGCCTGAACATTTGTGTGGAGCATAGGATCAGTCAATGCAACGTCATTGCATTTACAACATCGTTATATAATGGAAGATGGTGGTACCATGTAACTTATTGTATTATTACAAAGAGATTTTGTGAAAAATTCAAGGCTTTCCAGACCATGGTAAGACTCAAGAACAACATTAGACTTGCCAACTCCATCATTGCTCTGTTTCTCTCTTTACAGCTCTAGCATGGGAGCGTGTTCCCATTTGGTGTTTCTCATCAAAGCCTTGTCTTTTGTCAGCTTGATGTGTGTGATCTTATAATTTATCTATACATTTTTTGTGTATCAAATCATGATAATGATCGGTTTCCTTACAATTACTGATCGTAAAAAAAGTGCAACTTGAACATAAATATAAAACTACTTTGTATCATCAAAACTTGAGATAGTGATAAACCACCACCATAAAAAATACGGTTTTGTAGATAAACTTTTATATACCTTATAAACATTCGAATACCCTTATAAATATTTTTTTGTAAAGTTTTTAAATACCTCAGGTTTACAAAAATTTGTAAATATTCGTGTTTTGCAAAATAATGAGAATCAACTAATAAAACCTATTAAATACTCTATAAACCTTATAAAAACTTTATATAAATAAAGTTTTGTAGATCAATTTTATATACCTTATAAACCTTACAAAACCCTTATAAATATTTTTTTGTAAGGTTTTCCAATACTTTATAAAGTAAACAAAAATTTATAAATATTCGTGTTTGGCAAAATAATGAGAATCAACTAATAAACCTTGTAAATACCTTATAAAACTTACAAAAACTTTATATAAAACTGCATTTATAAGGTTTTTGTAAGGTTTAATGTAAAACTGCAATTATAAGATTTTTGTAAAGTTTATAAGGTATTTAGTTTTTTTATATGATTTGATATGAAACTGTATTTATAAGGGTTTTGTAAGGTTTAAAGTAAAACTGTGATTATAAGGTTTTTGTAAGGTTTATAAAATATTATAATTTTTTATATCAGGTTTTTGTAAGGTTTATAAGGTATTTAATTTTTTATAAAATTTGATATAAAACTGTATTTATAAGGTTTTTTAAAGTTTATAAGATATATAATTTTTTATATCAGATTTATAAGGTTTTTGTAAGGTTTATAAGGTATTTAATTTTATTATAAGATTTGATATAAAACAGTATTTATAAGGTTTTTGTAAGGTTTATAAGGTATTTAATTTCTTATAAGATTTGATATAAAACTGTATTTATAAAGTTTTTGTAAGGTTTAATGTAAAATTATATTTATAAATTTTTTGTAAGGTTTATAAGATATTTAATATTTTTTATAAGATTTGATATAAACTGTACTTATAAATGTTTTGTAAGGTTTATAAGATATTTTAATTTTTCTATATAAGATTTATAAGGTTTTTGTAAGGTTTATAAAAAATTTAATTTTTTTTATAACATTTGATATAAAACTATATTTATAAAGTATTTGTATATGTTTATATTTAAAATATTTTTATATAAGATTTGTATAACATTTCCAATTTTTTCAACCATAAGGGCCACACACGGTCCTGGGAAATATATACGTGACGGAAAAATGAGAATAAATTTATAAAAAATTTAAATACTTTATAAACTTTACAAACAATCTTATAAATACAGTTTTATAGATCAATTAATAATTTCTAATACTTTATAAACTCTACAAAAACCTTATAAATACAGTTTTCTACATCAATTAATAACTTTTGAAAAACCTTATAAACTCTACAAATAAGCATGATTATACCTTATTAATCATTTGAATATTTGAAACAGCAAAAAGCATGGACCCTAACACCATCATTTCCAGATACAAACAACAATTCTCTAAACAAAGGATCTTTGTGCCGATTGTAGGTGTCCCCACAAGTGTCCCAAGCAACAGACTTTACATCAAATATAAGAGGAAAACTAATGCAACTGGAACTGCAATTATCTACACCAGAACCAAATCCGGATCCAGAAGCAGACGCAATATTCTCTAGATCTGACTCACCAAATGCTGTATATTCGACTCTTCGTTATGACAGCTTCCCAAAACCTCACTGCCGATAGAATTCCCTGATAACACCAAATCTGAAGACATAACGCAACATAAGATTTTGATTTCAAACAACATATGACAAAAATTATACCCCTAAAGCTTTTATCACTCTGAAATTTTCAGAAAACAGAGCATAAAATCAAGCAAGAGCTTTTAATTCACATGGATTCATCCAAAATTTGGGTATAATACGACATGGGTTTTGACTCAGAACACGAAGGATTGGGGAAAAAGTGGGGATTTTGTGTTTTATCAAAACCTTTGTGGGAAGATTTGTTTTAGCAGCAGCTAACGACTTTCATTGGTGATTTTGGAAATAAGAAAGTGCACCGTACCACGAAACCAAAGAGTAACCAGATAGTTATATCTGTCCTTCCACTCGCAATCAGCAAACCAACATATAAAACCTACATTTTAGAGCATCACATCATTAGCCAAGAGAAGAAAAGAAGACCATGAATATATCTACATATTAGGGAGGATCTCTTACAATTTCTGTCAAGTAATGTGGACTAGAGACCATCCCAAACCAATCTCCATGCGGAATTACGTACTCTTTCGCTTGGCTAGGACTTCCCCTAAGGGATCCCTGCATTAACGTTTTGTATTTTCTCAGGATATAAAACACTCGAACAATGAGCAAAACTAAATGTTAAAACTTATTATTACAACTAAATCTGAATAGAATATTATTTTTTCAACCCGATTGCCCACAAGCATGCATTTTGCCGTCGATTTTGCTCTTAAGATCCCTCTCAACCAGTTCCTTCATCGCAACAATTCGATTTATAGAATCTGAGACATTCAAGGAAATTAAAAGACGAATTTGAGAAATCATTCATCGCAACAATTCGACAACAGAATCTGAGAAATTAAGCAACGATAACTGCTAGCGATTTGATTAATTTTGTTCCAACTAATTATTTAGGATAATAGGTTTGCATAATAGTATTTAATTTAATAAACAAAATTAATCAACGACTTATACAATGATATGTATGCTAATGCGACCACACCCATAGAGGAACCAGCATGTGTCAAATCTGATATAGCTTCTTCCACTAGAAACCGACAATCGTCACGTGAGGAAGCGATGGTGAATTTTGTATAATGATAACTTGGGAGATACTAACGTGACGAGAAACATGCACATTATTTGTCACAGCCGCAACACACCATTTGGTTCACATTTTTATCCTCCCTAATTAGTAACCATTCAATTTTCATAAAAAGAAGAAATAACAACTCGAAAAATGGCAAATGTAACTAATGTCTCAATTTTGTATGGTGGACAAAGCCTTGTATACACGATGTTTGGTTTTATAATTGTAAAAAAGTAGTGAATAATTTATTTAATTACTACATGGCTCTATGTATTGTAGAGCCGGGCGCCAAAAGTCTTAGTTATGAGGTTAAAAGTCTAATTAAATTAGGTGAGATTTTAACTCAGTCATTAATTACTATTGTTCCCTAGGTTTCTTTCACTATAAAAAAGCACTTATTCCATACAACCCCAAATCACCTTTCTTTGCATCTACTTTTCAAAAAAGAAAATTATAATGAGATGGAAGAAATGAAAGTAAACTTGTTAGATGAAGAAGCTTAAGCTTCTCTAGACATATGGAGATATGTCTTTGGTTTTGCAGATATAGCAGCTGCAAAGTGTGCAATTGATCTTAAGATACCAGAAGCAATCGAAAACCATCCTTCGTTACAGCCCGTGACACTAGCCGAGCTCTCCTCCGCTGTATCCGCCGTGTAATGAGGTTTCTTGTGCACCAAGGAATCTTCAAAGAAGTACCTACAAAAGATGGTTTAGCCACTGGTTACACTAACACACCACTCTCTCGCCTTATGATGATCACAAAACGTGACGGGAAATCTATGGCTCCTTTTATTCTCTTCGAGACAAGTCCAGAGATGCTAGCTCCTTGGCTAAGACTGAGCTCAGTCGTTGCTTCTCCGGTCAACGGTTCAAATCCACCACCGTTCGAAGCGGTGCATGGTAAGGATGTGTGGTCGTTATCGCAGGATAATCCATGCCTTAGCGAGCTACTCAATAAGGCCATGGCTTGTGAGTCAAGGCGAGTTGTGCCCCGTGTTGCCGGAGCTTGTCAAGGCTTGTTTGACGACGTGGCTACGGTGGTTGATGTTGGAGGTGGTACCGGAGAGGCGATGGGGATATTGGTTAAGGAGTTTCCTTGGATTAAAAGCTATAACTTTGATCTTCCTCATGTTGTTGAAGTTGCTCAAGTCTTGGATGGTGTTGAAAATGTTAAAGGCGATATGTTTGATTCTATTCCTAAGTGCGACGCCGTTTTCATCAGGGTTAAATTCATTTCTAAATCTATATTCTTTTGATTAACTATTAATATTCAAGTGTTTTTCTAAAACAAATTTTATTTAGCGTTTTAACATCAAAATTTCACTTAAAAACTAGAGTAGATGAAAAAGAAAATGTTAACGTAACATAACAAGAAAGCACGAAATACATTCTTTTTCTTTAGTTTAATGTTGAAATGTCATTCTTTATATATTTTTAATATATATATATATATATATGTTTATCATTCTTTATAAGCCTCGTACTAGGGTATATATAGATTATATTTTCATTTTTTATTTGGTATAACGTTGGTGTCACTGTCTTTATTATGCGTTCTATTGACTTTAATTATGCGTTCTTATAGTCCAAGCTAGAAGTTCGAAGTTTCGAACAACCAATTCTCTGACTCTCTTAGCCATTGGTTTTGCAGTCAGTTTGCTCAATTCTCTAATATCATATTGCTTAATTCGTAAATTTTGTGATAAATGCATTATGACAGTTTGTGTTACATAATTGGGGAGACAAAGATTGCATAAAAGTATTAAAGAATTGCAAAGAAGCGGTCCCACCAAATATTGGAAAAGTCTTGATAGTAGATTCTGTGATTAGAGACAAGAGAAAGACAATGATAGTGGAAGAAAGAGATGAGAACTTAGAACACGTGAGATTGATGCTTGATATGGTGATGATGGCTCATACAAGAACAGGCAAAGAAAGGACTTTGAAAGAGTGGGATTTTGTTCTTAATGAAGCTGGTTTTGCTCGATATGAGGTTAAGGACATTGATGATGTTCAGTGTGTTATCGTCGCGTATCGGTCTTAAAAATGAGGATATGGAAGAAAAGGTTGAATCCTAGCTGAGGAAGAGCTAAACGAAAATTTTACTTTGGGAAATCTCCATAAATTTATATATTGGTTTTAGTAATAAGAGAAATTATAACGATAGTGTGACAATAATCAAGGACCGTCCTGTCTTAGTTATTATATTTATATTTTCACATATGGATTTGCACTTATAACTTTCTTTTATTAGTTGTTACTAGGGTCTTTCCCGGACTACGCCCGGGTTTTGGTAGTGAACTATTTAACTATTTCTTTTGTGATTTTTTTGTTGATGTAGTTGTTTTTTGATGGGAGGTAATGTTTTTTGTATTTGAGTTTTTTTTGTTAGCATTGCATTAGTATTGCTATATTTGTAGTTTATTTTTGGCGTAGTTTTGTTGTGTGTAAGGTTTTAGCTTGCGGAATAAGTAACCAATTCGATCTAATGCTTTTCCCTACAGATTCAATTTGAATGAGCAAAAAAAGAAACAACACAGTCACTCGAGCTTTGGGCTTAGTTCCGGCCCCAAACTCGCCGGTGAACGTTATCACCGGAACTCCACTAGATCGATCTATTCAGAGGTTTACACTAAAGAAGGAATCACTCTCTCTCTCTTTTCTGTTAGAATCTTGTTAGACTTTAAAACAAACTCTGTTTCTACTTTCTCTTCTTTATTTCAATCTGATCTTTACCGTGTGGGCTTTTAAGATTGAGCCCAACTCATTATCCTTTAGTTGTAACCAACCGAATGGGCTTAAAACTGGAGGCCCATTCAGGTGTCTGGGTCCAATCATGGCTCACAATGTGGAAATAAATGCATGTGCTTTAATTTGTTGTGTTTAGCCGATGTTTTTATAATCATGTCTTATAGCGAGTTAAGTAACCGTCGATGAAGACATGTCTCTCCAAGATATATGCGTAAAATTAATCTTTCAGAGGGTGTGGCGTTTTATGGCTTGCCTTATTTACATTACATTCTTTTTCTTTTTCTACAAAATCAAATTTTTTCTTTTTTTCGTCTACAAAATCAAATTTAACATCAAACATTTCTGTTTCTTCTACTAAATGTGTTTTTTCTCTTTTAGTTATAGCTAAATAGTCCATTCGGTTTATCATTTTATAGGTAAGTTAATTATAATATCTCCAAATGGGAAAAATGGAACTGTAAACAAAAAATTGATCGACTTAACCCCTCTTTCAAGAATTACTCTTTTAAACATTTTGTCCTTTCGGAACAATTGTATTAAATAAACTCATACATAATGTGATCAAGTTAGCTATTTCTTGCATTAATATATACACAACATTTTGCATCTTTTTTCTTCAAGAAAGAAGTGGTAGATGAATATGCCACAAACAATGATAATAATGTCACAAATTCTAAAACCAGCTAATAATATGGAGACCAAGTGAATACGATTATTCTTACTACTACTACTACTATTTAATAGAGTGAAAAAAGTTTGATAAGATGATTGATTTCTTAATCCATTTGTTTATGAAATTGTCCCCAAACCACCAATCTCCTGCTTCCTGCAATGTTTGACACAAAACATGTGAATCTGCTTCCTGCCACCTCTGACCAAAAACATGTCCCTCAAAATGCTTACTCTCGCCTCTGGCCTATGAGTTTGCAATCAATGCTCAAGTTAGTTAAATTATAAGAACTGACCTTGAACTTAGAATTTAGAACTTGGTAATCTTTAGTCCTTCAATCCTTCCAATGTGACGAACTTGAAAATTCACACACAAAAACAGTCAGACAATTTTAAACTTAAACAAAAATGAAATAAATAGATCAATGCGAACCACAAGACTTTATGAACTATGTTTATAGAGTACCTTGAGTAGAGGCGCAAGGTTTGTAAAGGTTAAGGATTGATGCTGGTCGATTTCAACTAACTTAGACGCCACTTTGGAGAATTTTTTTTTAACTCAACTGTATTTTAGAGTTATTCCATTATGGGTTTAAAATGGACTGGTGGATTGGAGATGCCTTAGAAGCTTAATCAGAGGTTTGGGAAAATATCAATTCCAATACTTCAAAATATGGTAGCTTAACTAACGATAAAAAATAATGATGCCGTTGTGTACTAAAGGTACCGAAAAAGATTTGTAAGAGACTCTAAATACACAATTTTTTCTAGGCCAAAATATATCTAAAGATTTGTTGGGAAAAAATTCAACGAGAAAGGTATGTGGATATTATAAAACAATCTGTAATAGTTAGAGCTTTGATGTAGAGAGTTACCCGTTATCTTGGAAGGTGATGTTGTTTATCTGCACGCTTTTTGTTTAAGTAGATTTGGATTACCTAAAGAACCAATCATGCTAAGTCAGCCCAATCCCTCCATGGTTGATAAAAGGGCAAAGTTTTTGAAGGCGTAGTTTCAGTTTGTAGAGCTTGCACCACCTTCTCCTCTGCGGTATCTGCAACACCTTTACTATTTTCCATTCACTACAATTCTACTTCTTTTATAATGGGTCATTACACCCTCCACTCATGTCATATGGGATGAATTATCAATCAACCCATATTAAAAAAACAATTTATAATCACTAAGTACTCATAGACAACGTAGCTCGTTAAATTTGTATGGTCATAAACTAAACCTCGAGGACATATACGTTGAATCTTAGTAATTTCTTTTGAGAATTTTAATATGTGAATTAAGAAGAATTATGAGTGATACCTTTGAAGTCCGTAAGACCGTTACCAATCGATTCAGAATATGAGCCAAAGCAAGAATGAGTTACTTTAGAGTGGAATTTTTGAACCACACTCCCTTGTACGTACCATGTGCTTGTGGCTCATTTAGTCCGAGTAAGACATGAGTGAAATTGTTCTGGCGTAAAGGTCTTTAAAACATTCTCCTCACCTAGCAACGGCAACAACTACCACCATGAATACATTGAAGATAAGGTTCCTTCGAAATAAAATTGTAATTGGACATAATGAAACTGAATTTAACAATTATGATGTAAAGATTGGAATACAAACCCAATCTTTCATGGCTTTGAAATATGATAAATGTGACTCTTTGTTTGATTGCCTCACCAAAACTTTATGCCTTGGAATTTGCGGCCCATCTTTTTTTCTCCACTCCCCTCCGTTTCACTTGATCTTACTGCAGTAATCCTACTTTTTTTGTCGAAGCTACGTTTTCGCCAAAAAATGTAAATGCCATTAATATAATTGTATGCTCGTTTAGAAAGAAGCAGTTAAAGACTACATGTTTTAATGATAAATTGTTTAAAAGCAAGAAGAGAAAATTAAAAAGGATATCTTCAAGACATCTTTGTGATGTGTGGTTACGTGATCAACCATATGTATCTTCAAAAATCTGCTACAAACCAGAGATATCTACACCACAATGAAAACTGGTTAGTAATAATTTATATATATCAGCAAAACACTTTTTTCCTCATAATTCTGAACGGATCCAAGTTTCTAAAGTTGTGTTCTTCATGCTTGATAAGAATCAATTTGAGCATAATGTTTCCGAATCGAAACTATTAACAAATGGTTCCTCAAAGTATCAAGCAAATAATCCAAATTTAACTTCAATCCTATAATTTTGTACCAACTTTATCCAGAATCACAATCCTACATAATTAAAGTAAGCATGTAAAATAGAAAAACAAAATGAACATCATAACTGTTTTTTGTAAATACTCACCGTTAAGTTTATTTCATGAACTTGGGACCTTCTCGTCTTCTTCCTCGTAGGCCTCACGATATTTCAGTAAAATCAATACCTAAACACAAAGAGAGAGGGAAAAGAAAGACTTACAACTTCAGGTTCTGATTGAGAAACGATTCGAACTTCATCCTTGTTAACTCGTAGATCTCCAATTTTAAACGTACCGCTCTGCGTTCTATAGAAACAATACAAACCCTAAGTTTATCCCAAAAAAACCACAAACATTTTCGTCATAGATCTATTTGAGAAAGATGAGAGAGAAGAATTCGAGATAGATACATGAATTCAGTTTTTATATTTCATACAAAAACCTTAGCTGAAGACCTTACCTGATTATGATCCGTCCCTTCTTCATCGGCTTCTTCCTTTAGCTTCTTCTCGACTCAGTCTATTACTCCCTCTGTTGTAAAATAGTTGTCATTCTAGGTGATTTCACGTGTATTAAGAAAACATATTAGAATTTGTATTTTACCCTTAAAAATGAATTTGACTCTTACTATGCTTCATAAGACTTGAGGTTAAATGTGGTATTTAAAGCCAAAATATGCACTGAAAATGTAAAACGACAACTAATTTGATACGAAAGAAAAAGTGTAGAACGACAAATAATATGAAACGGATGGAGTATACAAGTAATAATCCACACTTAATTAACCTGAGATATAAGCAAAATCTCAAAATTGATTAGGGTTTCGAATGATGGGTATATGATTAGATATTTTGATGGGTATTTAAAATGAGAGATCGGGAAGCTATGGGAGATGAGAAGGCTTGAAAGTTGGAACTGAAGAGATCGTGGGTAAAGCAAGAAGCAGAACGTTTCGCATTAGCAAGAGAAGAAGAGGCAGGGTTTTTTTTAAGATGATCTAGGGTCAAAGTTATTGAGCTAGAGGTTTAGTTGAATATATTTCTTTTCTAAAAAATGTGGGTATAATATATATATATCTAAGTGAGAGAGCAATGAAATGGCAAATTCATTGGATAGAAAATTTCAGAATTCTTTGATGACATAGACACCCTAAGGAAACAGGAATTTTTCTTCTTGTATATAAAGGAGATATATAGACTATATATATATGCTAAATTATTATCGTTATGTACCAAAAATACATAATGTTAGTTGTGTTTTTTTATCAAACTTCACTTGGTATATTTTAATGTAAACTTCACTTTCATGTTTTAATGTTTTTGATATATTGTATTATAAAGATTACAATAACGTAACCGTATATTGTCTTTGACACAAGGATATTTGAGTCTCAAGACTGGCCCGACACAAACAACAATAATACCCAATTGGATCTAGCTCATTTTGGTTCACAAGTTACAATGACCCAACTCATTTTCTTCTTCTTTTTTGATAACGAGCACAATAATCTTTCTCAACGCTTTTGGGAATTATTGCTCAGTTTTTATCCTTTTGAGTGATGTCATTGGTTCATTGTTTTGTGATCAGACTTCACTTGATGTATTTTTACATTTAAAAAAATGGGTCAATTGGTAGAAGTAATTAAAAAAAAAAGGACCAATCAGTTAATATTTTATATTCTTACGAGTACGCTCTCACCAACACATCATTTGGCGCACATTTTTATTCTCTCTAATTTGTAAAAATTCAATTTTCAGAAAAAGAAGAAATAACCACTTTTATTCTCTCTAATTTGTAAAAAATCAATTTTCAGAAAAAAGAAGAAATAACCACTCGAAAAATGGCAAAATGTAACTGATTTATATTAGACTTTTTATTCCAATGTTTTGATACCCGACCCGGTCGATGAACCGGAATGTTGTTCGGGTCACCGGGTCACCAGATCAACCGGTTCGACCGTGGGTCCGTATATTAAATTTAATATTACTTTTATATACATGTTTAAAAGTTATAAGAGCTTTCATGGTCAAAATATTTAATTTCTTTGGTAAGACAAAATTGTTTTTTTTTAAGAAATATAAACATGTGACTAAATTCAAGTTTTTGTTCCATTATGCAAAGCACAAAAACAAAACCCAACAGTTTGAGAACACAAACTAATAGTTAATTAAAGAAGCCTAATCTATGAACAACTAAAAAACAGAGATCAATTAATACACAACAAATAAAAATAACAAAAACAGAAAAGATAAATCAAACTCATAAAAAGAAAATTCAGTTGAGTCATGAGACTAACCGAGTCAAAAAGAAGTAAAAGGTTCATCGTTAAATGAATAAAAAACTAAGTTGAAAAAAGTCAAAAAATTCTTAAAAACTGTTTAAACCCTATTTTAATGTTAAAGTTTAGTGAATTGGTTTTTTAACGAGATATTATTTTTTGCTAACTAAGATCTTATCAATAATGGGCCTAGCTTTTAGCCCAAAATAGTATTATTTTGTGATGATTTTTCAGAACCGGGATTCGTCCGGTTAAACCGGTTCACCGGGTCCCGGGTTAACGGCGAATTTTTCCGGATTTTCCCGGATTTATATTTAATGGATTTAAGCATTAAACCCGGACCAGGGTGATGGCCGGATTCCGGTTTAACCGGGCCAACCGGCCGGTCCGGTCCAACATCAAAACATTGCTTTATTATGTTTCCTACCCAAAATAAATAAATTAAATAAAGTCTCCTTGTTATATCCTAAAATTCATTATATTTTTGATGGCTAGAACTAATTATTGAAGAATAATTCATACCATATGGAGGGAGAGAAACTCTCGGCGACATGGGGAGACGCCTCTCACAGCTTTGCAGCTCATCATTTACATTGATAAACAAATACGGAATCGTTTGACAACGATTCGACGCATGGAAGACCACCGATTGGAAGGCGGTATGGAAGCTTGGTTTGCTTCTCGTTGACTCAATGTTATTGTGTTAGGAGGATTAAGATAACTCTTTTAAACAGTTGATGCACTAGTTGTAAAAACGTTTTTTTAGTTTTGAATAAATTTGACATTCAATTAAAAAAAAAAATTCTTGCATGTACTATTCGGCTATTCATATCCGTTTTAGAATGAATTATCCAATCCGTTTTGAAGCTAGATTGGGTTTCTGCTGATGGAGAGAAACAGAGGTAAGAAGAAGCATGCACTTGTTATTTCATTTGGAAGCTATGTTGATTGGGTATCGAGAAAAAAAAAAAGGAAATGAGAGTCGTGTACTAAGAGTGCAAAAAAGAGAGGACAAAACATGAATACGAGGAAACATATATGACAACTGCGTCCATTCAAAACCATAATGATATATAAGTACATTCATTGTTCAAAGTTTCTTATATCACCGACGCAAACACTTTATTCTTGTGATATAAATAAGAATGTTCCTACAATGCAAATTAAATCTGAAGTTTTTTTAACAATCTCAATGAAGTTCTATGAAATTTACCAACAAAAACTACTAGCAATTTGATTAATTTTTATCATGGATGAGCCGAAGATAAAGCATCACAGTGGTGGTACAGTTAAGCCGGAAGACAATATCGTCACACATGAGGAGGAAGCTATCGAGCTTGTGGTGGAACTACCTGACATGATCAATGGTCTCAAGGTGGATTGTGAAGAAAAAGGGTTTAGTTAGATATGAGTAGTATGAGTTTTGGGTTTATTTAAATACTGTGTGTTTTGTTTGTGTGTGCTTGCGTCTTAAAATCACATTTTGGGTTTAATTAAGTTGTGTGTGTTAAGTTAAATATTTTGTTTTTGTGTGTGACTTCAGTGGTGAAGCCCGATTCCAAATGTATATTTTGGTAGAATAGCCTTCTTCGATTTTCTCTAAGCACTAACCTTCTATCTTTCTTCTACCGCAACTAAAATAGAGATTCTACCGTATTTTCTATCTTTTACGAAACAGTAACATGTGGTATACGAAGTAAATTTTGAAAATTCTCTAATCTAAGGTATACGATTAGTGAATATTCTAGTGTCCAGGAAATAAAATTTAGAATATGAGTCAAGAACCGTAGCCCAAATTTGTTCCCTTAAATCTTGTACCAACTTGTACGAGGCTTACACCCATTCCAATTCAGTTGATTATGTCCATGATCCGTTTACCCGAGTTATGACTCGCCATATCCTCTGGGTTTATCGACAATCACTCATAATTTAGCATATTTGTATAAAAAATCCTATTTAGTTCACGTTCACGAATATAAAAAGAGTTTAAGACTCCAAACCAGAGAGAAGGAAGATGTGATGGGTGGCATGGAATAAACTTACAAAAGGGAAACAAGATGGATAATAATTGGGCTTCAGAGATGTTCAACACTTCAGTGATGTCTTACTAGCAAAGCTAAGTTGGCGCCTACTAATAAAGCCATATTGTTTGCTCAGTAGAGTCCTTAAGGGAAAATATTGTCACAACACCTCATTCCTAGATTGCACACCATCTGATTCTTCATCTTATGGTTGGAAGGAAATCATAGAAAAGACTTGATCAAAAAGAATCTCGGGATGTACATTGGTAATGAGAAGGATACTAGAGTTTGGGAAGATAATTGGATCTCCCCAACAGGAAAATTGAAACTCATTGGCCCAGCAGAAGAAGACATATATGCAATGGAAGTGGCTAACTTATTCCTATCAAACACAACATAATGGGATAAGCATAAGATTAGAGAAGTCTTACCTGATTTTGAAACGGAGATAATGTGCATCAAAGCAAGCCAAACGGGAGCTGCTGAAAAAATGGCATGGACTCCACATAAATTTGGGATTTATTCAACCAAATCAGGCTATCACACTGCAATTGGAAGCTCCCAATGGACCATGATACCTGTAGAGAGAAACCATGAATTCAACTGACACAAGGAAGTATAGAAATGTGTTTTTTCTGAACAGCTAATTAAAGTTATTTATCTGGAAGGTATTACAAGGAGCGATACATGTTGGAGAGAATCTCGTCATAAGGAAAATTATCCCACAATCAATTTGTATTCATTGTGGAGAACCAAAACCACAAAGCACTTGCTGTTCCGCTGTCCCGTTGCCCAAAAAATGTGGAGTTTAGCACTTTATAAGGACACAATAGTGCTAGCATGGATCGAAGATATCAAAAGCGGTATGCTACTACTCAAATAAACAAAATGTCTACCTCCAGTTGGACTATCCAGAGGACCTCTGCACTGATGAATACTATGAAACCTATGTATAGCAAGAAACAACAAATTCTTCAACAATAGAAGTTTTACTCCATAAGAGATCATGGTCAACGCAATCAAAGGAACTAAAGATGGAATGAAGCACAACTAAATCACTCTTTATCGGTACAACAAAGACAAATCTGGCAAATAGCGGACCAATATGGTATGGTCAGATGTTTCACACATGGAGCGTGGAGAGAGGATACCAAATCGGCGGGACTAGGTTGGGTATTTGAATCGACCGAAAAGAAACATACGCTATGAAATTTGTAGGATCGGCAATGGTTGCGGAAGCACTAGCGTTCCGGTGCGCAACGCGCATAACATGGGCATCACCTGGTTGCAAATCGTTTCGGATTCACGAGAGGTAATCAGATCAATAACGATCGGTCCTCAAATCTTGGAGTTATACAAAATTATCCGGGATACAACTAAGATCTCTTCTCAAATGATTGAAATCAATTTTAAGTTTGTCCCAAAAAAGGCTAATGTGTTAGTTAATATTTTTGCAAAAAACGCTCTTAGAGCATGTGCATTGCAGATCTTATTGGATCTTATTATTGGGTTTAAAATATTAAAAGTTATTAAACCCATATTTTGCAGATCCAAACCCATTGAAAGTGTCTTATATTGAACCCATTTTGTGTAATTGGACACGCTGACGTGGCTAATCCGGAATGGCTTAAAGAAAATAAACAGAGAAAAAAATCAGGGTTTCGTTGTTGTATCCACTTTTCCTCTTCCTCTCTCTTTCTTCGTTTTCTCCAACGAAGAAAACGATTCAGAGGCGATTCGACGCGAAAAAATCGATTCGATTCGATTCTTTTCCAAGCGAGAGAGATCGATGATTATCTTTTCTTTATCTCTCTCTCTTTCTCTCTCTCTCTCTCTCTTTCACCTTATGACAAATCGATTCGATTCGATTCGTTTCCAAGCGAGAGAGATCGATGATTACCGTTCCCAGCACCGTAAGCGTTTATGAAGAAATTAACGGAATTCATCGATCTGCTAGACGACAAGGTCTTAGAGAAGCAGCGAGGTTTCTCCGTCACGCTAGTAGTCGGAGAATGATGCGTGAGCCGTCGATGTTGGTTAGAGAAATGTGGGTTACATATGGCTTGTGTGTGTGTTGAGTATAGACGGAGGCAAATGCGGAGGAGGAGAGGCTCGCGGTATCGATTATTGGCGGAGGAGGATGGTGGTTCGAGGTTTACGGTTCCGTCGCAACAGTATGTTTCGTTAGCGCAATTAGAAGATAGAGGAAATACTACCAGGTATTGATCTGGATTAGATTTTGCTTTGTTTGGTTTGGAATCAGAGTACTTCTGAATTCAAGAAAACGATCATGTGCCTTCTGTTTGGAATTTAGAATTATAACAAGGGGTTGCATTAGATTCGTTCATTTCCATCATTGTTTGCTTAATTTAAGTATCTAAATGTGAACTTGGTTGTTGTTGTACCTTGTGGTGATCAGGTTGTTCTGAAAACTGTAGCCAGAGTGAAGACAACAACGAAAAATGAGACAAAGAGGAGAAGTACATAAATTTCAATTCTAGTAACTTTTATGTTTCTAGAATTTCCTTATATTATGTTCTGTAATGTTCTAGAATTGATTTAGTATTAATTTGATTTTCCTTTAGGCGGTTTCAACTCCATGATGTTTTCAACTTGGACAATGATAACAGAGCTGAGGAAACCGACTCTGATTGATCGAAAAGTAAGTTTTCGACAAGAAGACTGAATCTGAATTTGGTGTATTTTTGTTCTTACATGGAAATTTTGGTGTTGTGTTAGGATAATGTCTTCATCATATCCAATTTCAAATCGAAGTATCCAGTATTGCAACGAGAGTTGAGGCAAGATTATTGGTTTTGAGTAAATTTGTTTCAACATGATTCTTTGTAAAACACTCTGAAACTCTAAATTACTCCTCTAATTAGTGCTACTTATGGTATGTAGACTGATGTCAGACCTGGTGGTTGTCATTGTATATGCAACTTGTGGTGGTATCGCCTTTGCTTGTGCTGGACAACCGGTATACCTTTTGTTCTATTCTTAATCTCTGTCATTATAAATTTTGGTTTTAGTATGGTGTCTCAGTCTTCTGATTGTTGCGAATCGTTTTGTGCTCATGCAGGTGATAAGTGGATATTTTCTAGCAGGATCTATCATCGGGCCTGGAGGATTGAACTTCATCAGTGAGATGGTCCATGTACGTTATGTGTTTTGACCTAAAAGATTTGTGTTTTTTCTTCAGTCCTAAGAACGTTCGGTGACAGATTCCTTTTAAAGTTTTGAATAACATCGATGTTGTGTTTAATTAGGTCAGCATTAGCTAGGGAAACTCTTTATTGTACAATGGTAATTTGTAGAAACTGTTTGCTGGTGGCTAGTTTTAGATTAGGTTTGTCCATAATGCTAAGTATATGCTTCTGATTTAAAAGGAAACAATGTTGCTAGTGATGGATGCTTAACTTTGTGATGGTTGTTGCTCTGATGAATGGTTAGAGTTGTGTTGGTTGTGTCTTAATAAATGCTTGATAGATATAGATTATGTGTCTTCATCATATTTCATGTTTGTGCTTAGACTGAAAACTTGTTAAACTGTACAGTTCATTGTTAGAAACTGTAAATACCTGTTAGACTTTATCAAATCGTCCAACAACTTGTGTCCTGCTTATTTGATCTGTGATGAATGCTTAGTTGTTGCTGTTAATAAATGCTTAGTTGTTGATGTTAATAAATGGTTAGTTGTTGGTTATTGAATGCTTCTATTAAGTAAAAGATACACTCAATCTTAAAACTCTATAAATGAGAATATACACTTAATTTGCTTCTTCTCTTTCATTCTGCTTTTGTTTCAATTTTCTTCTCTTCCATTCTGCTTATGTTTCATTCTTTTTCTCTTCTCTTGCTGATATGGATTCGCCTAATCCATATAGTCAAAGGTCCAACTTTATGGACCTTTTACATGATCAACAAAAAAACCATTACCCTCAAAACATTCCATATCGTTTTTCCCAATTTATCCCTGTTGGATCATCACATACTCAGTATCCTGATGATCCTACACTTGATGAGAAAGAAGTTAAAGAGAGAAAGAGATGGGGTAAAACAGAAGATGTTGTGCTAATTAGCTGCTGGTTAAACACCAGCAAAGACAGTATAAAGTCAAATGAGCAAAAGAGTGGTGCGTTTTGGAATCGCATAGCAGCAATGTATGTTGATAGTCCTAGCATTCCAGCGGATGAGAAGAGAAAGGGCAATCACTGTAAGCAGAGGTGAAGGAAGATCAATGATCAAGTCTCCAAGTTTTGTGGAGCCTATGCGGCTGCACACTCCCCTCCCAAAAGTGGCTATCAGGAGAAAGATTATGTAAAGCTGGCTCATGAAATATTCTTCTCAGACTACAACACCAAATTCTTGCTTGAGCATGCATGTAATGAGCTGAAAAATGAGCAGAAGTGGTGTGTCTTCTCTAGTGGTGTGAAAGATGTACATAGAAGCAATTAAAAAAGAATGAAGCTTGACGGTGGTTCTACCCAATCTGCTAGTTCACAGTCGGTGAACAATGTTCACGATGACCGACGATTCTGACCAATCAGTTGAGGTTAGGCCTCATGTGTGTTAAAGCAACAAAGGGCAAAATGAAAAATACAGTGAGCAAGACAACCACTGGCCTAGAACAGGTTAAAAAGCTTGAGCGCATTCAAACTGTATGGGACATAAAACAAAAGGCTGCAATGATCAAACGTGAGCTTATGGATAAAAGCATGCTTGACAATCTCCTGGCCAGAACAAAGCCACTCTCTGAGCTAGAATTAGCTCTGAAGAACAAGCTAATTAGTGATTACTTATCCAAAATAACCTGATTTCCTTTGGTTCAAGTTTGTGATTTTTTATCATGTTTCTGTTGTTGTTTGATATAATGTTTCCTTTGTGTTTCATCATGCTTTTGTTGTTGATTGATATGAATTATGGTTGTTTAGGTGTCTGTCTAGAGGACCATCTTGATTTTAGTTTTAACACTGGAAACGATGCTTCAATTTGTAATTTTTCGTCTTACTCAATTTATGCATTGTGCTTCTTTTTAATCAACTTTCTTCTAACAAATTGAATAAACCCTTACGTGAATATGGAGACAACAAGAAGGAGGCTCAAGAGTCACACCTATGGTATAATCAATTACATTCAGGTACATATGACCTCTATCTATTTAACCAAACCTGGAATCCTGGTCCCTTCTGTTTTCTGTTATTGATTGAGTTTCTGGTTTGTCTTATGCAGAATGAGCTCGAGTGCTGTGAAGAGGAGCCTCCAATGTCTCCAAGAGCGCTGCCACCTCAACCATTAAATCCTTATAATTAATGACATACATTTTACTCGTAGTTAATGTTTAAGAATAGTATGATGATAATTTGTTTTAATGTTTATGCAGAGTTTTTGGTTGTATTCATGTCGGCATAGACAACAAACAACAAACAACAAGTCACAAGTTGTATAATTTGTCACAAGACAACAAGTCACAAATTCACATGTGTTGTATAATTTGTTCATTTATGTTTAAGTTTTGTTCATTTGTGTCACATGTGTTGTATCAAATTATGTTTTGTAGAATAATTTAGACCTTTCTTATTTATACGAGCCTTTTCTTCTCTTCTCCTATACTACAAATATATTTCTCTTCTTCTCTTCTTCTAAAAACCAAATCTGTTTTATAAACTATAAATATTCAACAAATTTATACTACAAAAATGGCATCATCTTCCAATGATCCTTTCTCACGAACACTCGATCAAGAGCTTGATGAATTTATAGAACAAGAATTCAAAAATTTGTTAAATGATTATGATGATCTTGAAGAAGCAACCGAACCCAAGAAAAAACGAGTCTACATCAACAGAGACCACGTAGAGGAACACATGCAGTTATGGAACAACTATTTCAGTGACTAACCAACTTACCCGCCAAATTTATTCCGACGCCGTTTTAGAATGAACAAGCACTGTTTCATGCAAATCGTGGATCGACTGTCAAATGAATTTTCATACTTTCGACAAAAGAGAGATGCTACTGGAAAGCTTGGTCTCTCTCCATTACAAAAGTGTACAGCAGCAATAAGGATCCTGGCATATGGTGCTGCGGCTGACCAAGTTGACGAATACGTCAAGATCGGTCCAAGTACTGCTCTTAAATGCTTGACCAAATTCGTTGAAGGAATAATATATTTGTTCGGAGATGAATACCTAAGAAGACCCACACCAGAGGATCTTCACTGATTGCTTTTTGTCGGAAATAAACGGGGATTTCCCGGGATGATAGGAAGCATCGATTGTATGCATTGGGAGTGGAAGAATTGCCCTACCGCTTGGAAAGAGCAATATTCATGTGCATCTGTAAAACCCACAATCGTTTTAGAGGCGGTTGCTTCATATGATCTCTGGATATGGCACGCATTTTTTGGCGCTTCAGGTACCTTAAACGATATCAATATTTTTCACCGCTCACCATTTTTTGATGATATCATTCAAGGTAAAGCTCCAAAAGTGCGTTTCTCTGTCAACGAAAATGTCTATCATTTGGCTTACTATCTCACATATGGTATTTATCCAAAATGGGCTACTTTTATCCAATCCATTTCACTTCCACAAGGTCCAAAAGCATCTTTATTTGCTGAACGTCAAGAATCTGTACGGAAAGATGTCGAGCGTGCTTTCGGAGTCTTGCAATCTCGGTTTGCCATTGTTAAAAACCCAGCTCTTTATTGGGACAAGGAAAAAATAGGAAACATTATGAAAGCATGTATCATACTTCACAACATGATAGTAGAAGACGAACGAGCTGCATACACCCAACATGATGTTTCAGACGAACGAGCTCCATACACCCGGTATAATGTTTGAGTTCGTACAAGGAGAAGGAAGTTCACATGTAGATTTCACGTTTTCTACTAATATGCCTTCAAATTTCCCGAAATGATGGCCGTCCGAACTCGACTTCGTGATAGAAAGAAACATGAAGACTTGAAAAATGATTTGGTTGACCATATATGGCAACGATTTGGACCACGTCAACATTAGAACGTACTGTGCTTTGTACGTTTATGATTGGGAAGATAACTTTTTATGCCATGTATGTTTCAACAAATTTCCAACTTTTCAATGTTTTAAATGTTTTTTAATTTAATAAAATGTTTAATAAATATAAATGAATTAATTTTTTTCTTTTAGACCCTCAACATTAGGTGTCTACAATGGAGGGGTCATTAATCATAAGTGTCTTAAAATTAAAATTAATTAAATTTAAGGGTTAATTAGGCTAATCATACATTTGGTGTTTATAATTAGGTGAGTAACAAAACTGAAACATAATTTAAGTAAGTAACAAAGAGCGAAAAATTTCGGACGAAAATACCTCTACATTATTTTTGAGGGAATTAGTAGGTAGAATATAGTTCATCATTGTAGTTCACTACACATGTAAATACAGTGAATTATTTATGTGATAGTTGTAGTATGATAGTGAACTATTTCACTTTACAAAACATAGACATATAGTTCATCACTGTAGTTCACTACACGGGTATAAAGTAATGTAATACAGTGAATTTAGTTTTGTGATAGTTGTAATATGATAGTGAACTATTTCACTTTACAAAACATAGACATATAGTTCATTGTACTTCACTACACGGGTAGAAATTAATTTAATACAGTGAATTATTTATGTGATAGTTGTAATATGATAGTGAACTATTTCACTTTAATTCGAAACTAATGTGATAGTTGTAATAAAGCCAACTATTTCGTGCTTATTTACAGTAAATAGTTGGTTATCTTCTTCGTTTTTAACTCTTGAAATAAAGAAGGGTATAACTGGAATAACAAGGGGTCAAAATGTTATATATTAAATTATGTTTTATCTTATCTTAGATACTAAATATTTGGTACAAAGAGTATTATTCATTGCAATTACTCTAAATTTAATTGCAAAATATTTTAGATTCCCATCATAAATGTCTCTAATACACATGCTCTTAGAGCTTTATCTGTAGCACCTAGTGCAAACATTCAGGTTGTGGTTTGAGTTTTTTGATTAATGGAAGAAGTTTTTTTAAAAAAAAGAGTTTAATAAAAGCATGCTTTTGGAGTCTTACTGAAATAAATAAATCGTTTCCTTCATAAACAAAAGTTCAAATTAAAAGCTAGCGATTAAGATGACGACTTGATTAATCATCGTCACTCATTTTATGATTTGATTTCTTAACTAAATTTATAGCTTTAGCTTGCGTCATCTTCATCCTAGCCTCCTATCTTAAAAATCCTATCCATTTTGTCCCATGCCCTATATAGTAAGTAAATTAATGGTTTGGTGATATATATGAATATATGGTTTGTGTGTGCCATTTTAAATATTGTATAATATATAGGTACACTTGTAAAAATAGCTTTTTTGGGGTTTCTTTTTTGCTAAAATATCAGTTTTAGATTATCCTTTAACAATATAGTTTCTTGAAAACTTTTGGGAGAAAATGTTCATTTGCCATTGTTTTATTGCGTAGAAAACACGTATATGAGCTCTTACTAGTCATGAGCATTTGAATTAGTCCATCCCGTTCCATTTTGGATTCGATATGGCATTTGGAAATAAGTGACTTACATGTTTTGAATCTTTATCTATATCACCAGATATAAAGAAGGGCAATTTCCAAAAATACCACTTTTTAAGATTTTTTCCAAAAATACCACCTTAAAGTTTTTTTTCCCAAAAATACCACATTTTTTCCAAAGTTCCAAAAATATCACTTTTAAAAAAATTTATTTTTAACATTCAAAACTAAACCCTAAACCCAAACCCTACCCCCTAAAACTATACCTTAATTTTGGAATAGTTAACCCAAACCCAAAAAATTTAAATTATAAACCTTAAAAATCAACTTTTAAAAAAGTGGTATTTTTGGAACTTTGGAAAAAAAAATTTCAAGATGGTATTTTTGGAAAAAAAACTTCAAAAAGTGGTATATGAGGGAATTCCTCTATAAAGAAACAATATACCAAACAAATTTAATATGTTTTAAAAAAAAAATATTATCAATACGATATTTTACTTTCTAGCTTTCAAAAAAGATATAGAAAAGGGCAAATTTTTTGTGAAATATTTGTCTATTAATCTAATATGAAAAAAGTTTAAAAAACAAAGAAATAAACCACAACATACAAAGTTATATACAAAATAAAAAAATCGATTTTGAAATTGGTTTTAATCCCTCTTTACCACTTTAAGCTGGAACGTTCCTTCGCATCTTTGAGACTTAATTTGAGTAATCTTACAAAACCATTTTTCAAGAAACTTGTGTCCAATCTAAACACAGCGTGTGGAATCTTTTAACAAATGTAGTAAACAAAGATTAATGATCCAATTAGGGAGTGGTAATGAAACTATTAGATAAGAGCATGCGTAATTAGTGACATCTAATGACTTGTTTAATTATAAATCCGTCGTGGCGCGTGGGTGTATGCCCTCCACAATCCTTATCTGAGTTATCCCTAATGACTTTTTATGTGAAAACGACACGTCATCAAGATCCAACTTAAGTGGTCCCCCGTAGCCTTATATTTTGCCACGTTTCTTTCCAAAGTTATGACAAAGAATGGTCTTCACACTCGTTTGTACTTTTTTGTTGTTGTTGTGTGTGTATTGTATAATACAATTTGTTTACTACTTCTCCTTTGGTTTCCTTTAATTATATCCATGCTTTGTGACAAATGAATATAATAGAATTAATTATTCATATTTTTTAGCAGCTAAATAAGTAGATTTAGAAGAAGTGTATATAATTTTGTAACAAATTGAACCTAAAGACAATGATTATCTTTAACTATTTGTAGACGTTTTTATGACAAAAAGTTTTAATTATTATGCGTTAAAAAAATTACAGTGAGTTTCGGTCTAAGATTTATATGGTTAACTAAAAACCTGAACTTCAAAAAGTTACTAATATATTACACATGCAATACAAAAGTTTATAAATCCCATAATATTTTCTCATGTACTAACTATATAATGGAGATAATAATGTTGTATATGACTTTTGATAGTTAGGTTTATATATGGATAGGCTGGACAATGATATGAGGAAAGCCATATAACGAAGAACGAATATTTGGGGAAATAGGACAAAAGAATATACTTTACTCTGAAATGGAGATTCACCTAAATACTTGTACTAAAGCCATGCAATGCAACAAAACAAATCAGTGGTCAAGCACACTCAATTATATGCCTGTTCTTCTTTTCTACGAATTAATACAGACCCTTTAGACTCCTCACAATTAAAAGCTAGTTTCTATCGAATAATTCTAGCTTATTTGCTCTTTAACCAAAAAATAATGTATAGTTAAGCTTTATAAATAATTAAATATAGACACAATCAGCTATATATATATGTGTGATATCTACAAGTTATAGAATAGAACCAACCGTCTTTGAAATAAACATTTACTATCATATACTCTAATTGATAAATACAAAATGATTAGATCTTTTAACGAAAGAAGATAAACTACAAATGATAAAATATACTAGTAAAATATAAATAATGGGACTGATTTAGTAGAGTTTTCAATATTACTAATTTTGTTAGGTTTCATGATCGGTTGCCATAAAAGATGCACACATTTGACTGTGGCGATAAAATTATACCAATCATGATATAATACAATTCGAAATATATATATACAGTCAACTAATACTTTTTTTGTTGTCTAGATTGACATGCTTATCAATTATCATGCAAAAAACATCTAACTCAAATTCTTTATAAAGTTTTTTAACCGTATCTGCTCTGGATGATCATTGGAACTTATCATTTTCACAATATTTTTATATGGAAGAAAAACAATAGGTGACTAGAGATAATGTATAGGACATCAGAAGGACAAAATCAACTATTATTTAAATGACAATGTACCAACCAATAAGAAAGAAGTGACGCACATTAAACGCCAAAAACCTCAAGAATATAAACCCTCACCTTCTCGGCTTTCTAACATTTCAAATACCTTGAAAACATCAAACAGTAACCAAGAAACAGTTCTTGTTCCATTAGATTTTGCTAATTGTCCTAAAAACATGGAGATAAATTCCAATTCTACCCTTCCTCCAGGATTCAGATTCCATCCTACCGACGAAGAACTCATCGTTTACTATCTCCGAAACCAAACCATGTCCAAGCCATGTCCGGTCTCCATCATACCAGAAGTCGATATCTACAAATTCGACCCCTGGCAATTACCCGGTACGTCCCGGTTATTTCTCAATAATTAATCCATTTGTAAATTTTTTAGATTTGTCAATGATGTTTAACTCTCCTATTGTGAAATATAACAGAGCAAACAGAGTTTGGAGAAAATGAGTGGTACTTTTTCACCCCGAGAGATCGAAAATATCCAAATGGAGTCCGGCCAAACCGGGCAGCTGTTTCCGGTTATTGGAAAGCGACCGGTACAGACAAAGCTATTCACAGTGGTTCGAGTAACGTGGGTGTCAAGAAAGCACTAGTCTTCTACAAAGGTCGACCTCCCAAGGGAATCAAAACTGATTGGATCATGCATGAGTATCGTCTTCATGATTCACGTAAAGCATCAACGAAACGTAGCGGTTCCATGAGGGTAAGCAGACGAAACAAAATTATATATAATATACGTCATGTGTTTTTATCTTATAAACTTGTTTGTTTAAAATGTTCCTTTTTACTATTTTTGCAGTTAGATGAATGGGTACTATGTAGGATATACAAGAAGAAAGGAGCAGGGAAGCTTCTAGATGAGAAAGAGTGTTTCATGGATGAAGTACTACAAATCGATGAGTCCTTAACAGTTGTTACGAACGAAGCAGAGATAAGAAATGAGGAAGAGATAATGATGATGACGTCGACGACGAAACTTCCAAGAACGTGTTCGCTTGCTCATTTGTTGGAAATGGATTACATGGGACCCATCTCACACATTTTAACACCATTCGATCTTCATCAACCTGGTTCGGACAACATGAACGAGTCTGGTTGGTTTGGAGATTTACAGTTTAACCAAGACGAGATCTTGAACCATCATCGTCAAGCTAGTATGTTTCAGTTTTAGTTAAACGGGGGAAAAAGATGTGCTTGTAAAGTTTCTTTAGTACATATTTTCGTTAGTTTGTTTGGTGTACAAGAAAAATTGTAAAATATTAACTTTTAAGACCCAAAATGGGATTTTATATTTCTCCCATATGAATGTGAAAAGAAAAACATGTTTAATTAAAGTATTTCAGCATGATAGACGAAGTCGCCGAGTTGATTTACATTACACTAACTAATACTAAACAATTAGTAACTAATAAACAAAAGACAAATCTTTATAACATACGATGATTTTTTTTGAAGATAGTACTAAAAGAGAGATTGAGATTACGTTAACTTAGAACAAAAAAGTCTATTGCGTGTGGAGGAAACCTACGTCAGATACAATGCATTTGGGTACTTATCTTTGTCGTTTTATTAGATAACGAATGTTACTTGTCATCATCGTACCTTTTATAGTAAAAGCTTAATTCGATTCGGTCTGCGCAGACTCAAACATAATACGTGGACCCATTTGAGCCGATTTTCAATCTTGACCGGTTTTGTTGTACCAAAATGAAGATTCACGGTTTACAAAAACCAAGAGATAAGACTAGTTTTTAGCAAACGAACACACCAAAGAAGTGAAGCATTTTTGGCAGACAAAGACTGTTAGCTAAGTAGTAGATTGCTCACATGCTTTGGCTGATTGCATAACAAAGCAAATAAATATATAAAAACTGGAATGAATCTTGTTTTTTAAATTCAAAGAGACGAGCAAAAATGATGTTGATGGTTTTAGCATGTATGTTGATATCATGGATCTTCTTGCACCGATGGGGACAAAGGAATAAGAGAGGTCCAAAGACTTGGCCTTTGGTTGGAGCAGCGATCGAGCAGTTAACCAATTTCGACCGAATGCACGATTGGATCGTCGAGTATCTTTATGACTCCAGAACCGTAGTGGTTCCAATGCCTTTCACTACTTATACATACATAGCAGATCCTATCAATGTGGAACATGTCCTCAAAACCAATTTCTCCAATTATCCAAAGGTGGTAAAACAAACAAACAAACTCTATATATCAAATACTATTTATGCATATGTGTTGTGTAACTTTTATTTGTGTTTTTTGTGTTATAAGGGAGAGACGTACCATTCATATATGGAAGTTTTGTTAGGAGATGGGATTTTTAATTCAGATGGTGACCTTTGGAGGAAACAGAGGAAAACTGCGAGTTTCGAATTTGCTTCCAAGAATCTAAGAGATTTTAGTACTGTAGTGTTTAAAGAGTATAGTCTCATGCTCTTTTCCATCCTTTGCCAAGCATCTTTCAGAGACCAACAAGTAGATATGCAGGTAGACAATCCATTAATCAAATATATAAACTTAGTTAACCGAACAATGTTGTATTTTCTTGTTTCTTATATCGTTTTTTCGATAATTTTTCTCTAGGAATTGTTGATGAGAATGACTTTAGACTCCATATGTAAAGTGGGATTTGGTGTGGAGATAGGGACATTGGCTCCAGATTTACCAGAGAATCGTTTTGCTAAGGCTTTCGATATGGCGAATATAATCGTCACTCTTCGATTCATCGATCCTCTTTGGAAGTTCAAAAAGTTCCTTAATATGGGATCTGAAGCATTACTTGGTAAGAGCATAAAAGTCGTCGATGATTTCACCTATTCGGTCATAAGAAAAAGGAAAGCAGAGATATTCGAGGCACAGAAATCTCCTACCAACAATAAGGTAAATTAGAACTCAAAATGTAATGTACACACTTGTCACATAGTAACATTTTTCTCTCAAAATTTACTAGATGAAGCATGATATACTCTCGAGGTTCATTGAGATTAGCGACGATCCTGAAAGCAAAGCAACCGAGAAAAGCCTCAGAGACATTGTTCTTAACTTTGTAATAGCTGGAAGAGATACAACAGCAACAACTCTCACTTGGGCTATATACATGATCATGGTGAATGAATATGTTGCCGAAAAACTTTGCTTAGAGCTACAAGAACTCGAAAGAGAAAGAGCACAAGAAACTAATACATCATTGCATCATTACGATACAGAGGATTTCAAGTCCTTCAACGAGAGAGTAACACAATTTGCAGGACTATTGAATTACGAGTCCTTAGGAAAACTTCACTACTTACATGCTGTGGTAACAGAAACACTGCGTCTCTACCCTGCAGTTCCTCAGGTACGCACCATTTAAAAATCCATCAAAATTTGGGAGGAGAAACAATTAATCATTTCTCAAACTATATTGTAGGATCCAAAAGGAGTATTAGAAGATGATATATTACCAAATGGAACAAAAGTAAAAGCAGGTGATATGGTTACATATGTTCCTTACTCAATGGGTCGTATGGAATACAATTGGGGTTCGGATGCATCATCGTTTAAACCCGAAAGATGGCTTAAAGACGGAATATTTCAAAACGCATCACCATTCAAATTCACAGTATTTCAGGTATAATCAAAAACATACAAGATTTTGATGGATAATCAAATAATTTCAACATTTAATATTATGATTTGTGTGAATAATAATGCAGGCTGGACCTAGGATATGCTTGGGAAAAGATTCAGCTTATCTTCAAATGAAGATGGCAATGGCAATTCTTTGCAGATTCTATAAATTCCATTTGGTGCCAAATCATCCTGTTAAGTATCGGATGATGACGATCTTATCCATGGCTCATGGTTTGAAAGTTACTGTATCTAGACGTTCATAGAACAAACAAAAAATCTAGAACAAGAAAGAGAGTCAAATCCATGTGAAATGATCCAAGAAGATAATATATATAAGGTCATTTTAACTATTTTGTTCTCAAACCACCAAAGACGATCAATTGTAACACTAGGTGGAAAATATTTCCCTTTTCGTTACCATCAATTTCAATAAAACAAACTTAAGAATCTTGACCGTGAAAAGTATTTGAACATTGTATGGAGGTTAATTGCGAAGAGTGTTTCACATCATAATAAGAAACATGGGTTAATCCATTCTTTACCGATTGGTTTTGAGAGAACGATGCCCACATTGTCCTACATGAACCGGAATCGATTTTCCCCAAAGTGGTATGGCCGATTTAACCAAATTAATCTTTTACTAGGATTCTACCAAAACAGATGACTAGATTGATCATTATCTTTAGGAGCGTGTCAAAAATATTTTACATAAAAAGTAAAAAGGGAAAATATATAAGACCTGCATGGGCCTAGTGCTGGCGCGGATCGGATATCTGGAAAAAACAGAGTACTATATTTGCGATCCGGTTTGTTTTTGTCAGATATTGAATTTTTCTATTTGCTTTGCGATCCGGATCTTTTTCCAGATATTTGCGGATATTCGGATATTTGCGGATATTCGGATATTCAGAAACTCAAGAATATCCTTTTTAAATATAAAAAAACAAAATCAAACACCATAATATTTATTAATAAAAAGCGAAACATTAAATTGGCAAAAAAATTAAAAAAAATACTTTTTATTCAAGAAAGAATAAGAAAACAAATATTTTCAATTACAAAACAAACATCTACTTATTCTTACTATAAATATTTTCGTTCAATGTATTTAATTTTTTTTAAAAATACAAATAGATGTCATAAATCTATCATATTATATGTATATATGTGTAATATACGGATCGGATCGGATATTCGGATTTTTAAAATTGGTATTGTTATTTGGTTCGTTTTCGTTTTAGACAGATAGTAGACATTACTATTTGCTTCGCTTTGATTCGTAACGGATACCCGGTTTTTTGGGTCGGATTGGAGCGAATATCGAATCGAATCGAATCTAGCGGAGGGCCAATTTACTTGTTGGTAATTGGTTTTGAGTTGAAAGTTTATGAAACTTAATATCAGTGTTCTAAAATACGCTATATGCTAGGCGTACGGTCGACCACCGTATAGCGTATAGACGTATAAATGCCCGTATATACGGAGTACATACGGTGAATATTTTTTGAAAATAAACATATGTATAATAGTATAAATATAATAAATATACAATTTATATGGTAAAATATAACTTATTATTAATTTATTAAACAAAACTCACTTTTATAATTTATTTTTAAAAGTTATAATCATGTAAATATATTAGATATATAATTAAAAAAAAATATATCATAAGAAAATTATAACTATTGATCATCTCAAATAATTGAAATTAAACAAAAAAAGAAATTAAAAATATCAGTTTTGTCAAAATATTTATTAAAAAAATACATAACGTTTATACGGCGTATATACATCCGTATAACCGTATAAACGGCCGTATTATCGATGAAAAAACGGTTGTATAGTTTAATCCGTATTTTTAGCCGTATAGAAAAAAACGCTACAGTCCCTCACTGTATAGCGTATATACAGCCGTATAGACCGTATTTTAGAACACTGCTTAATATAATTTGGTTAAAAGGGTTTAAAAGTATTGGAGAAAATATAGTTACTACTTAAAAGAAGTTGGATATATGTTCTTACCATGGTCGTTGCATGAGTGGTATAGAGCTAAAGGAGGAACTTTAGACACCAAAGATACATAATTGGCTTATGGCTATTTGCTTGAGTCATATAAGGAAGAATTGGTTTTGAATAGACAATTTGGTTTTTTCTTAAAACGTGCATTTAGCTAACGGTATATTTGGATATTTCAAAGGATTTTGTTTTTCTAAGAACCAGAGACTAATTTACATGCATATTTATAAAGTATTTTTTAGCTAATCAAATTTATGAATGTTCCATTTGCATAAAGAAGATTCTGGTACGTAGTACATAAAAGTTTTATTCTTTTAAGTTTAAAACCAAACATTGAAACATAAACATACATGTCATTAGGTCACTCATGCCTTGACACAGACTTATTTTATGTAAAATACACAAACGATTAATACCAAAGAGTTTTCAGGTAGATCAATTAACATTGGAAGTAACAGATACATCTGTAATATGGGAAGACATAGTTGCAAGATCCATGTCGTGCTCCCTCAAGGTTAATGCACTGATTATTGCATGCATTACTGTTTCCACAAACTCCTGACCATGTCCCACTTGGCTTCTCACAATACTTTTGCGCTTCCACCATTGTTGGTGCTTCTGCATAAACATAATTCAAGGTTAATTACGTACTAATTATTTATCAAATAAATCTTAATATGGAAAAAGTAAATTGATTATTCATTTTTCCATGTATATGATAAGATCATCACTCACCGAAAGAAGCGAAGAGAACAAGCGCAGCGAAGAGAAGAGCGATGATGGAAGCAAACTTAGCCATGATCACCTCCTTTGTTTTCAATGTACGTGTTAGTGTGAGGAAATAAGCATAAAACCAACCTCTATTTATAGTGTATTGATGGTGAGTACTTTTCATATCTTACAATTAATGTGTTAAACTTAAACCCCACAAATATAATGCAACACACATATTCTCTTCTAGTAACAACAAAAGATAAGATGCTTGACTAGTTTCTCAAACACTCTCTATCTGATGTAACCCAGGTGGCTGCTTTGGCTTCGAGTCAGTGGTATATCATTCACATGGGCGGCTGGTTAATCTAACTCGGTCAAGAAGATTAACGGTTCAACATTTCGAACAAGATCGGTTTGAAAGGAACATGTAGATATGAAAGAAAGCTCAACCATGATGTAGGCCATGTGTAGTAAACGTTTAACATGTTTTTTTCTTCACCATCAACCAATTTTTTTTTCCCCTTTCTTTCTTTTTTCTCACATTTTTATTGCGAGGAAAATTAAGATTTTCTGAAATTATATCTTTATAATTGTGAAAGAAGTCTGATGAAAACAAAAAGAAGTCCGAACCCTTTGTAAAATTAAAACTTCTAAAACTCCTAGTCCTTATAGTATAAATAATTGCGTTCAACAATCCTGCAGAAAATTTTAAATTAATGAAATGTTCTTAATAGGTTCGTCGTGTAAGTATAAATTTCATTTGTTTTGTTTTGTTTTTACCAAAGAAAGTGACAAAGAGAGCGAGGGTGAGAGAAAACTCTATAAATGAATAATATTGGAGTGACAATATATTTTAAATTTATAAAGATATTAGTTGTATCGAAGAAAAAACTAATTTAAGAACGAAAAAATTATTGATTTATCAGATTATTAATTTATGGAGTTTCGACGGTAAATTAAATTATGCCAGAAATTTTCATCATATGTGATAGCTTTTTTCACTACAAAAAACATTGTTCGGACGAAATTTGTTATCTTTAGGTTTCCGACACACTCATATTTTCATAACCATAAATCTCCAATATTTTTCAACCACAACGGCTGTTAGAATTTCCATCCATTGAAAAATTCCGACGATCCAATCAGTTGACAAAACTCATTCCGATAGATTTACAACAGTTTCGGTCATTGGGAATGGGCCTACGTTCTTCTAGTGTGTATGTGGGTGGGTGTAGTGTGGCATGTGGATTGAAGTTATAAACAAGGGTGAAAATTATAATGATGAAATTATATTGGACAAATGTTAACTGAAGCATGATCCGTTTATTGTGAAAGTGTTTGATTTACATACAATTATACATTCAATTGGGAAAATATTAACCCAAAAATACTCAATTTAATTCTAAGCTGTTAGGTTTAATCTTAGTTTTGCGGTTTCGAAGCTCCCAGAGAAAATAACCAAAATTAAGATTGACATGCCCGTTCCCTTTTCCCCAATATATTAGGAAAAACCAATTTGAAGTCACATCATGTGTTTGTTGAAGAATTTCATGATGACAAAAGATAATATAAACCCTTTTAAAAAGGTCCCATTTTAAAAAAATTCATTCTATTTGTGAATAAATAATGTCTTTGAGTATTCACCAAAAAAATAAAATAATAATGGCTTTGAAGTACAGTCATGTAGACATTTTTAATTCAACGTTGTACGGAGGTTATCTGCCAAGAATATTTTACATTTGAAGTGGAAAAGAACCTTGAGCAATATAAAAAACATGGTCAATCTATTAATTACTGATTGGTTTGAAAAATCATAAAACTTAAAATGGTATTAGAGCATGGGCACACGTTACGACATCTGAACCAAAATCGATCTTGCCTTAAAATGGTATGACCGATCTAATTCCTAAAGTTAATCTTAATTAGATTGGGAATTTATCGAGATTAATGGCTAAATAGATCGTTATCTCTAGATTGTGTGTTAAATATATCCCACATATGAAGTTGGAAGAGATTTTAAGTAATATGGAAGGATCAGTGCATTGATTTTGAATTTGTAACCCAAAGGCACTCAACATTCATTTGGTAAAAAAAAACAGGCTAAAAGGACTAAAAAAATATGGATATTATTTAAAAGGTAAAAGAAAATGGATATTCTCTTACGAGGTTTGTTGCATGAGTAGTATAAAGCTAAAAGAGGAACTTTAGACATCAAAAATACATGATTAATTATTTGTGTGATTCAAAAGTTAAGAACCGGTTTTGAATAATCAAATTAAATTTTAAAACAGATTAATCGGAAAGTGTTCTAAATTAAAAAACTAATTTATACATGTATAATTTAAAAAGTAACTTTTTAACTAATCGGATATATCCCTATTTGAATTCGAATGATCTAGCTGCATAAAGGCGACTCTAGTATGTACTACACAAAGTTTGCATTATAAGTTTAAAACCAAACCAAACATTGAAACATAAACGTACATGTCATTAGGTCACTCATGCAGTGACACAAACTTATTTTATGTAAAATACACACGATTAAGCACCAAAGAGATTTTGGGTAGATTGATTAACATTGGAAGTAACAGATACATCTGTAATATGGGAAGACATAGTTGCAAGATCCATGTCGTGCTCCCTCAAGGTTAATGCACTGATTATTGCATGCATTACTGTTTCCACAAACTCCTGACCATGTCCCACTTGGCTTCTCACAATACTTTTGCGCTTCCACCATTGTTGGTGCTTCTGCATATACATAACTCAAGATAATTACGTACTAATCATTTATCAAATAAATCTTTAATATGGAAAGAGTAAATTGATTACTCATTTTGTATATGATAAAATCATTACTCACCGAAAAAAGGGAAGAGAACAAGCGCAGCAAAGAGAAAGGGGATGATAGAAGCAAACTTAGCCATGATCACTATTAGTCCTTTGTTTTCAATGTATGTGCTGAAGTGTGAGGAAATAAGCGTAAAACCAACCTCTATTTATAGTGAAATGATGGCGAGTTTAGTATTTTCGTCGTACAATTAATGTTTTAAACGTTACGAATTAATGCAACACACATTATCTTCTAGTAGACAATAGAAGGTAAGATGCTTGACTAGTTCACAGATGATGGCTGGTTTCTTAAACGTGTATGAGGCTGCCTCTATCTAATGTAATCCAATGGCTGTTTTGGCTTTGAGTTAGTGTTACATCATTCACTGAATGTTTGGCATATCTCATGTCAAAAGTGAGATCAAATCTTAATTGATATGCAAGGAAGTCAATCTTTTCTATTGTCAATTAGTTTTAGGTCGAAATTTAAGTTGACATCAAAACTCAAAAAATCTGTTGCCTATCATATTTAAAATTAATTGTTCTAATAGATCTGACTAGAAATCGAAATGGTATGAAATTATCTTGCCGGTCTAACATGAATTTAGACTATCCGACCTGATATATTATATCGAGATGATTTTCTAGAAAAATAATCATTTTGAGAAAGAGTGTTAGTAATATCGAGATGGAGTTTGACTGATATATAACACGCATGGTCATCCACTTATTACAGATATTAGTTAGTTTTGAGTTTAAAATCCTAAATACTCCCTCCGTTTCAGTTTGTAAGATGTTTTGGCTGAATGAGCGGTAATTAAGAAACAACAATTATAAACAAAATTTCATTTAAAAATGAACTAATAATGTGTTTCAACTAATCATATATAAGACTGCAGAATTTAAAGGGTCAAAACTACCAAATAGCATTAAAATTTACATAGAAAATAGTAAAACATCTAATAAAGTGAAACAAATAATAATCTCTTAAACATCTTACATAATAAAACGGAGGGAGTAGAACTTAACAATGCATGATCGGCTTCGATTGGTAACATTGCATTATAATTGCGGAATGGCGGAAAATAAAATGAACCTATGGAATGACTTTTTATACCTAATAAAAATCTGCGAAATAAAATTATTGTATGATTGGATAAATTTTGCGGAATGTCAAAAAATAAATATGTATAAATAAATTCTCACTATACACTTAAATATTAGTTGATATGTCATAAAAGACTATTTAACTTGTGAATTTTTTTTTTCTTTCTAATCATTGTGATAAAATTTTAAATATTATAAAAAAATAGCAATTAAGATGTTGTGAAACCCAAATCATAAATGCAAACTCATTTCGTATAAGTTGCATGTATTTCTTGCTTCCCCTTGCATTGTCCGTTGATCCTCCTTGTATGACTTCACTTATTCTTTATTTATTTTTAACTTGTTAGTAGGCTATTTAATATACAACTTATTCCACGAGTATAACCTCACTTATTTGATTAATAAACATTTTTTTTGTTGTATTTTTCCGCCAAAACCGCAAGTCTACACTTTTGAGTTTTTTTCAACATTTCTCAACTTTTTTTATCAGCAAAAACCTGCGTAATTGCTTTTTCAGACATGGTTCCACATGTTACAAATCAAGTCTTGCAAATGGTTCAATGTTGCGGACAAGAGTTTGAAAGGAACATGAAAGAAAAAACCATGTCTTGGCTCGTCACATTAGTTTGAGAATCAAGTCTCTCATTTTTCTATATAATTCTTATTTGGAACTTTTATGTGTTTGCTTCACCCTCAACATGCATGCCCCTTCCTTTTTTTCCATTAACCAGGCACACAACATAGAAACAAATCAGAAATTAAATCGTATAATAATTATTGAAGAAGTTTGATGATGACAAAAGAAAAGAAATTTGAACCCTTCTGAAAAGGACCAAACCCCCTTTTCACAAAAACTTCATGCTATCCGTTGATAAATAATTGCTTTCAACAAGCTTGCAAAAAACCAAAAAAACTCAACATTGTAGGTGAAGAGTACTTCACCTCATAATAAGAAACATGGGTTAATCCATTATTTACCGATTGGTTTTAAAAGCACGATGCACACATTGTCCTACACAGGGGCGACTCAAAGAATTGAAAAAAAAATTGGGCCCTGTGCCAAAATGTTTGTTAATAAAAACGTTTGGTCTATATTTAGTAAATCAGAAATTTTGGGCCATTTTATATGTAATTTTCATAATTTGTGGGCACTTAAGTAGTTAATTGCAATAGAAGATAACTTAAAAAAAGTGGGCCCTGCTATTTGCTCCGGTGGCTCTTGTCCAACGCCGGCCCTGGTTCTACATGAACCGAAATCGATTTTCCCCAAAGTGGTATGGCCGATTTAACCAAATTAATCTTTTACTAGGATTCTACCAAAACAAATGACTAGATTGATCATTATCTCGAGGAGCGTTTTAAGAATATTCAACATAAAAAGTGAGAAGGGATTTCAGAAAATATATAAGGGACATGCATGGGCCAATTTACTTGTTGCTGGTTGATTTTGAGCTGAAACTTAACATTAGTTTGGGTAAAAAGGCTAAAAGTATTGGAAAAATATAGATACTACGTAAAACTTAAAAGCTAATAGAAGTTGGATATGTTCTTACCATGTTCGTTGCATGAGTAGTATTTAGTAATGTAGTATAGGTCTAAAGGTGGAACTTTAGACATCAAAGATACATGATTGGCTTATGGCTATTTGCTTGAGTCGTAAGGAAGAATTGGTTTTGAATGAACAACTTGGTTTTTTCTTAAAACGTGCATTTAGCTAAAATATGTTTGATTAACCTCTATATTTATATTTCAAAAGATTTTGTTTTTCTAAGAACTAGAGACTAATTTATATGCATATTGTTTAAAAGTAATTTTTTAGCTAGCTAATGGAATATATCCCTATATGAATGCTCCAATTGCATAAAGAAGATTCTGGTACGTAGTACATAAAAGTTTTTATTATTTTAAGTTTAAAACCAAACATTGAAACATAAACATACATGTCATTAGGTCACTCATGCAGTGACACAGACTTATTTTATGTAAAATACACACACGATACGATTAAACACCAAAGAGTTTTCGGGTACATAGATCGATTAACATTGGAAGTAACAGATACATCTGTAATATGGGAAGACATAGTTGCAAGATCCATGTCGTGCTCCCTCAAGGTTAATGCACTGATTGTTGCATGCATTACTGTTTCCACAAACTCCTGACCATGTTCCACTTGGCTTCTCACAATACTTTTGCGCTTCCACCATTGTTGGTGCTTCTGCATATACATAGTTCAAGGTTAATTACGTACTGATCATTTATCAAATAAATCTTAATATGGAAAGAGTAAATTGATTACTCATTTCCCATGTATATGATAAGATCATTACTCACCGAAAGAAGCGAAGAGAACAAGTGCAGCGAAGAGAAGAGCGATGATGGAAGCAAACTTAGCCATGATGATCACTATTAGTCCTTTGTTTTCAATGTATGTGTTGAAGTGTGGGGAAATAAGCGTAAAACCAACCTCTATTTATAGTGTATTGATGGTGAGTACTTTTCATATCTTACAATTAATGTGTTAAACTTAAATCCCACAAATATAATGCAACACACATATTGTCTTCTAGTAACAACAAAAGATAAGATGCTTGAGTAGTTTCTCAAACACTCTCTATCTGATGTAACTTAGGTGGCTGCTTTGGCTTCGAGTCAGTGGTATATCATTCACATGGGCGGCTGGTTAATCTAACTCGGTCAAGATGATTAAACGGTTCAACGTTTCGAATTGATCGGTTTGAAGGAACATGTAGATATGAAAGAAAGATCAACCATGATGTAGGCCATGTGTAGTAAACGTTTAACATGTTTTTTTTTCACCATCAACATGCCCTTTCAATCTGCCTTCCATTTCTTTCTTTTTTCTCACATTTTTACTACAAGGAAAAAAAATAAGATTTCTGAAATTATATATTTATAATTGTGAAAGAAGTCTGACGAAAAAAGAATTAAAAGAAGTCTGAACCCTTCTAAATTAAAACTTCTAAAACCCCTAGTCTTTATAGTATAGATAATTGCGTTCAACAATCCTGCCGAAAATTTTAAATTAACGAAACGTTCTTAATAGGTTTGTCGTGTAAGTATATATTTCGTTAGTTTTTATGTAATAAAGTTACAAAGAGAGAAGGGGCGAGCGAAACTCTATAAATTAATAATATTGGAATGATAATATATTTTAAATTTATAAAGATATTAGTTGTATCGAAAAAACTAATTTAAGATCGAAAATTTTATTGATTTATCAATTATTAATTTGTGAAGTTTCTACTGTAAATCAAATTAGGCCACAAATTTTCATCATATGTGATAGTTTTTTTCACTACAAGAAAACATTGGTCGGGCGAAGGTTTTATCTTTAAATTTCCGATACACTCATAGCTTATCAGAATCAGAAATTTTCGATATTTTTCAACCACAATGGTCGTCAGAATTTCCAACCATTATAAAACCGTTGGAAATTTCTGACGACCCAATCAGTCGAAAAAACTCATTTCCGATAGATTTCCAACAGTTTCGGTCATTGGAAATGGGCCTACGTTCTTGTTGTGTGTTTGTGGGTGGGTGTAATGTGGCATGTGGATTGAAGATATAAACAAGGGTGAAAATTATAATGATGAAATTATATTGGACAAATGTTTACTGAAACATGATTCGTTTACTGTAAAAGCGTTTGATTTACATTCAATTGGAAAAATATTAACCCGAAAATAATCAGTTTAATTCTAAGCTGTTAGGTTTAATCTTAGTTTTGCGGTTTCGAAGCTCCCACAGAAAGTAACCAAAATTAAGATTGACATACCTGTCCCTTTTTCCCCTATATTTAGGATTTTTTTTTTGAAGTCATATCATATGTTTATTAAGGAATTTCATGATGACAAGAGATAAAAGAAATATAAACCCTTCTAAAAAGGTCCAAACCCCATTTTATAAAAACAAAATTCATTCTATTCGTGAATAAATAATGGCCTTGAAGTACAATCCTGTAGACATTTTTAAATCAACGTTGTACGGAGGTTATCTGCCAAGAATATTTTACATTTGAAGTGGAAAAGAACTTTGAGCAATATAAAAAACATGGTCAATTTATTAATTACTGATTGGTTTGAAAAATCATGAAACTTAATATGGTATTAGAGCATGACCACACATTACCACATCTGAACCACAATCGATCTTGCCTTAAAATGGTATGATCGATCTAATTCCTAAAGTTAATCTTAATTTTATTGGGATTTTATCGAGATTAATGGCTAAATATATAGACCGTTATCTCGAGAGTGTGTGTTAAAAATATCCTACATATGAAGTTGGAAGAGTTCTTAAGTAATATGTAAGGATCAGTGCATTGATTTTGAATTTGAAACCCAAGGCACTCAACATTCATTTGGTAAAAAAAACAGGCTAAAAGGACTAGAAAAATATGGTTATTATTTAAAAGGTAAAAGAAAATGGATATGCTCTTACGAGGTTCGTTGCATGAGTAGTATAAAGCTAAAAGTGGAACTTTAGACACACAAAATACATGATTAAATATTTGTGTGAGTCGAAAGTTAAGATTCGGTTTTGAATAACCAAATTAATTTTTAAAACGGATTAATCGGAAAGTGTTCTAAATTAAAAACTAATTTATATATATGTATAATTTAAAAAGTAACTTTTTAACTAATGAATTCGAATGATCTAGCTGCATAAAGTTGACTCTGGTATGTACTACATAAAAGTTTGAATTATAAGTTTAAAACCAAACCAAACATTGAAACATAAACATACATGTCATTAGGTCACTCATGCAGTGACAGACTTATTTTATGTAAAATACACACGATTAAGCACGAAAGAGATTTTGGATAGATTGATTAACATTGGAAGTAACAGATACATCTGTAATATGGGAAGACATAGTTGCAAGATCCATGTCGTGCTCCCTCAAGGTTAATGCACTGATTATTGCATGCATTACTGTTTCCACAAACTCCTGACCATGTCCCACTTGGCTTCTCACAATACTTTTGCGCTTCCACCATTGTTGGTGCTTCTGCATATACATAACTCAAGGTTAATTACGTACTAATCATTTATCAAATAAATCTTTAATATGGAAAGAGTAAATTGATCACTCATTTTTCCATTTATATGTAAGATCAATACTCACCGAAAGAAGCAAAGAGAACAAGCGCAGCAAAGAGAAAAGCAATGATGGAAGCAAACTTAGCCATGAACACTATTGCTCCTTTGTTTTTCAATGTATGTGTTGAAGTGTGAGGAAATAAGCGTAAAACCAACCTCTATTTATAGTGAAATGATGGTGATTTTAGTATATTCATCGTACAATTAATGTTTTAAACCTTATGAATTAATGCAACACAAATTGTCTTCTAGTAGACAATAGAAGGTAAGATGCTTGGCTAGGTCATAGATGATGGCTGGTTTCTCAAACGTGTATTAGGCTGCCTCTATCTGATGTAACCCAATGGCTGCTTTGCCTTTGAGCTAGTGTTACATCATTCACTGAATGTTAGGCATATCTCATGTCAAACGTGAGATCAAATCTTAATTGATATGCAAGGAAGGAAATCTTTTCTATAGTCAATTAGTTTTAGGTTGAAATTTAATTCGACATCAAAACTCAAAAACATGTTGCCTTAAATCATTTTTTTTTGTTTCTGATAGATCTGATTAGGAATCTACCTGGTATGAAATTGTCTTGCCGGTCTAACATGAATTTAGACTATCCGACCTGATATGTTATATCGAGTTGATTTTCTAGAAAAATAATCAATTTGAGAAAGAGTGTTAGTAATATTTCATCTCGAAAGTGAGATGGAGTTTGACTGATATATAACATGCATGGTCGGCCATTCATTTATTACCGATAAGTTAGTTTTGAGTTTAAAATCCTAAATAGAACTTAACAATGCATGATCGACTTCAATTGGTAACGTTGCATCATAAATGCGGAATGGCCGAAAATAAAATGAATCTACGAAATGACTATTTAAATATTAGTTGTTATGTCATAAAAGACCATTTAACTTCTCATTTATATAAAAGGGAAAGATTTAGAGAGCTCTTAGAACATTCACATCAACAAAAAAATGATGAATTTTCTCAGCCTATCATTTTACCAACTCAATAATCTCAATTCATTCTTAAATATTGCCTTAAAAAAACCATAATTAACATTTAACCAAAAAACAACATTATACATTCAACCAAGATATGCGTTTATAATATAATATAGATCACACGAGGAAATTATGGTCTTCACATAAAGCACAACATTTTTCTCTTCTCAGCCCACAACAAAATATACATTGCTTTCCACGAACAAACCATCGTACACGAGTCTGCTCCTCTTCACCAACCCTATCCCGAGAACTTTGAGCTCCTCAGTCGCCGTTACCATCTATTGTAAACCATAGCCGATTCAAATCCTCATGGCCTTCATTTCTATCCTTCAATTGCCTTCATCTCCATCTTTTAATGGCCTTCAATTCAGACACCTTCATCTCCCCTAACCTCCATCATCGCTATGGCCACACCTCTTCTTCATATACCACCCGACCCTCAAATACACTCCTCCCAAACCTTCTTCACCTTCTTCTTCTTCACATTAAACAACTATGGCACAGAACAACAATGGTCAAAGTCCCGTCTTCTTCAACGACGTCCAATCCGGCTTACGCAACGACGAGTTGGTGTTCAAGCTCATCCACTTCTGGGAGGCGAGAAACCCAAACAAAGGCGGACTACTCATTGGCCTCGAGTTGCTCTTAATTGATGAACATGTATGCAATTCTCATCTATCTCCTATTTCTTCATCATCCCACCAAATCGCAACCATAAACTTACTTCTCACACCTCCAGGGCACTGTGATTCAAGGTTTCATTGCTGTAAACCGAATCGCTCGCTACCAGCTCCTCCTTAAGAGTAATGCCATCTATAGGCTTACCAACTACTTTGCTACGAAGAACAAGCTCATGTTTAGTGTCACAGAACATGAGTTCATCCTCTCTTCACCGATCTTACGACCCTCATTCAAGTTGGCGATACAGACTTCTCCATAGATGCCCAACGATTCCGCTTCCGTTCATTATCAGAATTTGACGCTCAAGCAGATATGAGAGGTCCTCTCTATGGTTAGTACATAAACTCACAATTATGGTCATTACCAAAACTGATGGAAAATTCTGATTTCTTTGTTTATTTAATGCATAAATCGATATGGTTATGAACTCTACATTTTCGAAAGCTATGACATGTTGTTGAATTTCAATGAATAAATTTGCATTAGATGTTTATACTTGACTCTTACAACTGTTTTAACGTCTCTTATTGTGCTACAAAGAGTTGAGTTTAAAATAATCAATATGTTAGAATTTGGTGGATATTGATTTGACCATCACACCATCGTCAAGTACTAATGTAAAAGTTGCTTTTGTGTACTCACTATGGTTTTGATTAATATGGCCCGTAGCTAACCTTGTTCCACTGATAAGTTTTCCAATCTTTGTTGTTGTATAATAACAAATCATTTCACCCATATTTTAGAGATAGGGATGTACATATAATAAAAGGCTTGCACTTTAACCATGTGTTTGCCACCCATATTCTTTTATGGTGTTTATTTATGCTCCAAATCCTGAAATATGCAGACACCATTGGACACATGAAACACATCAACGGCCAGACCTTTCACCAGCGTCCAGCAGTAGGTCAAGTGTGACGCCCGTGAAATTTTTTGTTAAAATGGAGGGGCTGTCGATCGACACACGTGGTGTCTGTCGATCGACAGGGCTCTTAGGGGCTGTCGATCGACACACCTAGGGTATGTCGATCGACAGGTGCCCGAATTGGTTGGTTCTCTGGTTCGATTTAAGTCGTTCAATTAGACCGGGCCGGTTTGGGGAAACCCTAGGGCTTCGTATTTAAGGCTTTTTTGCCGCATTTGAGCGAACCAAAGTCCCAAAATCAGCAGCAAAGAGTTTTGAGAGGAGTTTCTCTTGTTCCTGATAGTTTTGTGGATTAGGGTTTCGGTTCTTGAGAGATTTTAAGTAGTTTCTTGTGGAGATTGTCGTGGATTCGTGTCTAGCCTCAGTTCTACCAGATTCTATCCGAAAATCTAAGGTGAGTGCGTGACCATGGCTTCTAGGCCGGTGGATTCGTTAGGGTTTATTGGTGGTAGGTTGAATTGATTGATTGGATTGTGTTGTGGATTGATTGTGTCTGTGATTTGCGTTTGGATTGTGTGGATTATGTTTTCGTGCAGGTTTCGTGTCATCACAGAGGAGGAAATCGATCCGAGAGGATAATGATCGATTTCCCATGAATCTGCGATGGCTTGTCGATCGACAGCACTTGGGTGTGTCGATCGACAGGGCAACACGAGAGCTGTCGATCGACACCTAGAGGTTGTGTCGATCGACCGGTGATCGAGGAGCTGTCGATCGACACCTAGTGGTTGTGTCGATCGACAGGGTCTTCTGGAGCTGTCGATCGACAGGCACCGTGGGTGTGTCGATCGACAGGTGTGCACAGGGGTGTCGATCGACACCTAGTGGTAGTGTCGATCGACAGGCCGCCTGTTGTGCTGTGGTTGAGCCGCGTTGTTGTGATTGTGTGATTGTTTGATGCGTGTTTGCCTGAGCGGATCCATCGCGTCTGAGTGCGCAGTCGTAGATGGGAGGACCGTCTCACTGGGTATTTGTGATAATACTCACGCATCTCTTTTTTCGATGTGATGCAGGTAAAGGCAAATTGTGATCGTGGAATCATGGCAACGAAGAGGGAGATGATCTAGGGTCTCGGTTTCGTGCTGTGTGATTTTGTTGTTTTCCATTTCTGGTTTAGAACCTGGTTAGGTTGCTGGTTTTGTGGAATTTGTTGGTTATTGATATGGAACCGGTTTAGTTATTTTCAATGGAATTGTTTTGGTTGGTTTATTTTGTTGGTTATCCGCTGTAGTTTGACTGTGTTGTTTTGCTTGGTTGTTGATGATAGCATTTATGGGAAGGCTAGTCCGAAACCAAGGTTGATATGTTTTAAAAAAAAACGGGTCGGGTCGTTTCAGTTTGGTATCAGAGCCCTTACGGTTTTAGGACGGGCTAGAACTGCTAGGATTGAATTTGGTGAATTTCAATTCTGTGAGTTGGTGGTTCTAGATCATCTTCCTTCCAGCCTTCAAAGAGATTCCACGGTAAGTGTTGATTGTTTTGTGATTGGTCTTTCTAGTGCTTAGTTGGGCTGCTTGTGAGTGCAGTGAGATGGCTAGAGCTACTAGAGGACGTGGTCGTGGGGGCCGAGGCCGGGGTCGTGGACTCGTCGAGGAGCCAATCGTGAGTGAGGCTCAGAGTTCCGCGCATGGGCCTGCGGCAGGTCAGCAGTCGGTGCATGATGGTCAGACTGCCAGTGTGGGGGCCGGTTTGGGTCCTGTAGGGGCTGGTTTGGGTCCCATTAAGGCTGGTGGTGTTGGTCGAGCTGTGGGTGCGGTTGCGGCCGCGGGTGTAGCCTAAGCTAGAGATGACCGTCTGGCTGACCTGCTGAGACAGTTGTTGGAGCGGTTACCGGGTGCGGTGCCAGTGCAGGCTCCAGTGTTGCCATGAGTGGCAGAAGTGCAGCCGAGGGCTGCGGTTGCTGATGAGGTTCCGTCATATATCCGTATGATGGAGCAGAAGCAGAGGATCGGTACGGGTTCTTTTGCGGGAGGTGTGAAATCTGAAGAGGCTGATGAGTGGCAGATGAGGTTGGAGCGGAACTTTAGCTCGATTAGGTGTCCCGAGGGATACAAGGTTGACTTGGCTGTCCATTATTTGGACGGTGATGCACACCTCTGGTGGAGGAGTGTGGCAGCTAGATGGGCTGGGACTGCGATGTCGTGGTCAGATTTTGTGACGGAGTTTAACTCCAAGTTCTTTCCTCAAGAGGCGTTAGATCGTTTGGAGGCGAGGTTATTGGACTTGACTCAGGGCGCGAGGTCTGTGCGAGAGTATAACGTGGAGTTTAACAGACTCCTGAGTTATGCTGGTAGGAGCTTGGAGGATGAGCAGGCTCAGGTTCGGAGGTTCTTGCGAGAACTTCGACCAGATTTGCGGACTCAGTGCAGAGGCATCAGGTTCGGGTGTAGAGTGGAGTTGGTAGAGGTGGCTGCACAGATCGAGGAGGATCTGAGGGAGCAGGCTGTGATTGTAGTTCCAGCTGTTCAGCCTCGGAGGCCTCAGCAGCAGCAGGTGCAGCAGGCAGGTCCTGGCAAAGGCGGCAAGCCTGCGCAAGGACAGAAGAGGAAGTGGGAAGGTGCTTCGGGATCAGGCGAGAGTGGCCGAGGCTGTTACGTTTGTGGTAGTCTAGACCACAAGAGGGCGAGTTACCCGAAGCAGAGTGAGGTTCGAGCGGCTCGAACGTGCTATCAGTGTGGAGAGTCAGGGCACATCAGGCCGAACTGTCCGAAGTTGCAGCCGTTGGCGGTGGCAGTGGTCCAGCCAGTAGCTCAGTATGGGGCGTTGCAGCCTTTGGACTAAATCGCGGCGATGGAGCGTCCGCCGGTTATTGTAGCGCCGGGACAGCCGAGCTCGAGGCGATCACAGGTAACTTTCTAATTCAGACTTTGTAAATTCAGTAGTGTAGAATTTCTTGGTGCTTGTGTTATAGTGTTTGCCTGTGATAGAAAGTTAGGTTGCTTAGCACATGGGATTTGTGTAGGGACCTTGTTTGTAGGAGGATGTGAGTCCCACGTGTTGTTTGATTCTGGAGCATCGAATTGCTTCATTACTCCGGACCATGCTGAGAGAAGTGGTATCCGGAGTGACGCTGGTGAGCGGACGGGGCCGGTGATGGTTGCGGGAGGAGAGTTCCTAGCTACTCACGGCCGGGCGAAGGAGGTGGATGTCTTGATAGCGGGAGAATTGATGCCAGCTAATTTAGTAATTAGTCCGGTGGAGCTGTACGATGTTATCCTTGGTATGGATTGGTTGAATCGGTACAGAGTCCATCTGGATTGTCACCGGGGTCGAGTGGTATTCGAACGTGAAGGTGGTAGGTTGGTTTATCAAGGAGTGAGACCGACTTCAGGTAGTCTTGTGATCTCTCTTGTCCAGGCTGAGGCAATGATTGAAAGGGGTTGCGAGGCTTACTTGGCCACGATTGTAATGCCGAAGGCTGTTGGTGGGGTTGCTGTGAGAGATATTCGGGTCGCTCGGGATTTCGAGGATGTCTTTCACTCGCTGCAGGGATTACCACCATCTCGGTCGGATCCTTTCACGATTGAGTTAGAACCCAGAACGACGCCGTTGTCTAAGGCGCCCTATCGAATGGCTCCAGCAGAGTTGGCTGAATTAAAGAAGCAGTTGGAGGATTTGTTGGAGAAGGGGTTTATTAGACCAAGTACTTCACCGTGGGGAGCACTGGTGTTGTTTGTGAAGAAGAAAGATGGTAGTTTCCGGTTGTGCATCGATTATCGAGGTCTTAACCGAGTCACTGTGAAGAACAAGTATCCTCTTCCGAGAATTGATGAGTTGTTGGATCAGTTGAGAGGGGCTACTTGGTTCTCCAAGATTGATTTGGCATCCGGCTACCACCAGATTCCGATAGACGAAGCAGATGTTCGGAAGACGGCTTTCAGGACTCGGTATGGGTATTTTGGTGTTTGTAGTAATGTCATTCGGGTTAACTAATGCACCTGCGGCATTTATGAGGTTGATGAACGGAGTTTTCCAGGAGTATCTGGATGAGTTCGTGATTATCTTCATCGATGATATTTTGGTGTATTCGAAGAGTCTGGAGGAACATGAGGTTCATTTGAGGAGAGTTCTGGAGAAGTTGCGGGAACAGAAGTTGTTTGCGAAGTTGAGTAAGTGCAGTTTCTGGCAGAGAGAGATGGGATTTTTGGGTCACATCGTTTTTGCAGAAGGAGTTTCTGTGGATCCGGCAAAGATTCAGTCTATCCGAGATTAGTGGATATTGATTTGACCTTCACACCATCGTCAAGTACTAATGTAATAGTTGCTTTTGTGTACTCACTATGGTTTTGATTAATATGGCCCGTAGCTAACTTTGGTCCACTGATAAGTTTTCCAATCTTTTTTGTTGTATAATAACAAATCATTTCACCCATATTTTAGAGATAGGGATGTACATATAATAAAAGGCTTGCACTTTAACCATGTGTTTACCACCCATATTCTTTTGTGGTGTTTATTTATGATCCAAATCCTGAAATATGCAGACACCATTGGACACATGAAACTCATCAACGGCCTGACCTTTCACCAGCGTCCAGCAGTAGGCCAAGATTCAGAGAATAACAATGGGATGAAAGATCGTGTTAGAGTACACCTTCAACTTAGAGAGTAAGCAATTTCCTTTCCATCTTTTTCATCAACGACAATGCCTCATATTAAAACCGAAGACTATGCAAACACCTCTCCTGCAGCGGCCCAGCCGTTAATCTATGCCTATGGGATAATGCTGCTGCTGAATTCGTAAAGAAGTTTCGCGAAAGCAAGAATACCCCTACAGTCCTCCTGGTCACCACAGTCAACCCGAAGAGAAACAATTGTAAGTAAAAACTCTTTTTATTAATATCATCAAAATGGTCCTCCTAGATTTTCTAACTTCAAATTCAGCGGCAGACATACCTATATATTCTCTTGTGCTAATGACAGACAAGTCAAATACTGGGATGACGTTTTGTACCAACGACGTGGATTCGCCGCTAATCAACATAAGGTTCACTCTTTCTCTAATCCTCTAAATGAAATTTGGTCTGGTCTTCTCCCCTTTAGGTTTTTGGCGTCAACATGGTTCTTAAACATATAGATTGGTTTGTGTAAAGAGAGCAATTTCATATCTCCAACTCTGATTTGTGTTTGGTTTGACAGTTAATTCACGTCCAACTAAAAGCTACATTCTTGGATTTTCATGTTTGCCTTCTCATATATAATGATTTGATGCAAATACTTTATAAGACCACACCATTTTTTCAAAGCAACGCTTTATAAGACCACACTATTTTTTGAACAAACCCAAGTGGGATACACACAAGTATATACACGTACAAAAGCTTCAATTTTTGAATTGCAGGAAGAAGAAGAAGAAGCAGAGATGGAGAAATATGATGTTATGAAGGATTTGGGAGCTGGGAATGTCAGTGTAGCTCGTCTTCTTGAGCATAAAGAGACTAAGGAGCAGGTTGCTGTGAAATACATCGAGAGAGGTCGCAAGGTTTGATCGTTTTTACTCTCTCCTTTAGAAGGATTTCAAAGTTTCTTTTTTTTGTGGGTTTCGAAATTTTGGTTGATGATTTGACACTAAATTTGGTGAGTTTGATTACAGATTGATGAGAATGTAGCTAGAGAGACTATCAATCACAAAGCACTTAGCCATTCAAATATCATTCGATTCAAGGAGGTTAGTAATCTTTGTTGATTATGTGCATCATCTTAGTACTACTTAATGAGGGACTTTAAAAACTGAGTAAGTTCATGTTGCAGGTGGTTCTCACACCAACTCATCTTGCAATTGTAATGGAGTATGCTTCTAGAGGAGAGCTTTTTGAAAAAATCTGCAATGCTGGTAGATTCAGTGAAGATGAGGTGTGATTATGCGAAGATAAAATAGGATAAGATGATGACGGTTCTGATAATGGCGGCTGAGCTTGGTAAGGCTGTTAGCCAACGGCAGCTAGAGCAGATTGTGCAGCTTGGAGACACGGATACTTCGGGTCGATTCTACGTCACGGCGATAACTAATTGTAGGGTTTTGAGGGAGTTTAGAAGAAAATCGGACAAATGGAAATTGAAGTACTTCTTCGTTGAGATTAACGAGGCTTCGATCGGCGACTTTTCTGGGGAATTTCGTGTTGGATGGAATACTCTAGTTGGTACGAATTTTTGTGAACTCTACTCTTCATCTTTGGACTGATCCTTAATCTTTTTTCTTTTGTTTTGTAGAGCACCCGATCCAGGTGTCATCTGATTGTCTTAAAGAAGTCGTTCATGTGCTAGCGGATTTGAAGAAGTTGGGGTACCAGCGGTGGGGTGAGTTTATTAAGCAACGAATTCAGCGGTGTAGTCGTCGGGTAACCACATGTGAGTCATTTTTTTTTTTTTTTACCGTCGTTGTTTTTCTTTGGACAGGCGATTACGAGCTGCCTCTTCCCCGACTTAGACCATACAACTTTAAAGAGATCAATGAGCAAAAACCGAGATCGAGGAAGAGAGTTATTTTACCGGTTGAGGAAGAAGGAGAAATGGGTCGTCCAAGTCTCAACCTTGACGTCTACGATGTTGACGCGGTTCCTGCTCATTCAGTGTCGCCTACTACTGTTGTTGACCCGGCTTTGATTGCATCTTGGATTGAAAAGGCGAAGGGGAAAAGGTCGGCAGTAGAGGGAAGAAGAAGGGAGGTCGATGGCGATGTGGTGACGCGGAAGGTCGTCCAGTTGAAGAAGGGTCCGGATGTGTTAAAGAAAAGGAGTCGGGATGAGACAGCTGGTTGTAGGTGAGATTCATTATCCTCTGGTAAATCATCTTCTTCCTTTTCTTGTGAAACGAAGCTTACTTTCTTTTTGGATGTTGTAGCGGTGCTGCTGTAAGAGGGCAAGAGGGGAAAAGGGTGAGAGAGGTGTTGACAAAGCTACCTTGGTCGACGCTGCTGACGAGGTCGGGCTTGCTGGTGTGGAGACGGTTCCTGAAGAGACCGTTACTGAGAAGACTTTTGAGACTAAGGGGACTCTTGTGGTTATGCCCGATAGTTATGACTTTGATTATAGATACAGAGGAGGGGATCGGCATATCGTCCAAGATGAGGAGGCATGTGGCGAGTTTATTCGTTCAATTCAGGGTCACAGGACTATTCGCCTCCCGCCGACCGACCACCTCGTTGAAAAACCGGTGTACACGGGTTTTGGCAGTCACATGTTGGCGGTGAGTCTTCTTATCTACGTGCACTCATTTTTCCACCCGGGTTCGTTCGTATGACTAACGAATTATCTTGATCCTTTCCCTCTTTTTTTTGGTAGGCGATTGCTGACTACAATTTCATGACAGTAGTACGAAAAGATTTTGCACAAAGCTAATGGTCCCGTTGAGAAGAACAGGGAGCTGAAAACCCAGGTCAACAGTTTGACCGTGTCGGCGGCAGCTAAAGCCAAGGACTTTCAGAAGTTGCAGCCGTAATTGGCTGAGGCGGAGGGGCGTCTCAAGGATGAGGTCGTTCGGAGGAAGTCGATGGTTTCGTTTGTGAGAGAGCAAATGACGCGTCTAAGGAAGTCAAAAGTTGCTATGATGTTGAAGGCGGGGAATGCTTTGAAGGAGGAGTTTAAGCGTCGTATGGGGGGCAAGTTTGTGGATCACCTTTCTCGGTTGAGTCGACACGTCAAAGAGAATGCGAAAGTCAATCGTTTGTCTTCTATGATTAGCCAGGTCACGGGTCGCATCGCCTTATATGAGAAGCTGGAAAAAGACAGGTACAAGGTTCCGGCGGGGACGTATGAGAAGCTTAAGGAGGACCTTGGTGGCTTTGAGAGGAAGTTCGACGAACTTGATGTCCTAAAAGTTACCGAGGAGGATTTTCGATACGTACCGACCATTTCTAAGACCTCCCATGATGTTATTAGCATGTCTATAGATAGCGCACTTCGAGGGGACTAATTTGGGATATGCGACTCATGGGAGTCGGTCGAGAGTAGAGCCCTAGCCGGTCGTGAGGTGGAGGATGACATCGACTATCGCATCACGAATCTCCCTTGGTACCGTTGCTACCGTGTTGACCAGGGTGTTGGGAGATATCTGCGTGGTTCTGACCTGGGTTCCCAGCCTCTACGAGGCTTTGATTGTGTGGAGACTTGATGTCCTTGTTTCTTTACTCTTCTTTTTTTTTGGACCTATGCGACTTAGTCTTTTATTCTATATAAACTTGTTACGCTTTTAACCCGTGTGGGTTTTCGTTTGTCATTTACTTTGAACCCTTGGTGGATTTTCTTTTGCCTTTTGTACTTTAGCGGATTGCTATTTTGGCTGGTAGCTCGGCTTATTGGTTTAATATAATATTTTGTTGGATTCATGATTTATAAGAAATATTTGCGATTTTGGTCGGCTTATTTACTTAACCTTAGTATCAAAAGAATCCAACAAAACATGATAAAATGAGGAAACCCATGCCGTTTTGCTCGATGGATGGCTGAGTTTGTTTGTATGTCGGCGGGTTGGGACCCAGCTTATGACGAAATCTGTCTCGTGGCTAAGTGTGTGAGACGTGTTCGGCCTATTATACTTAGACGTTCTTTGGATTTCTTGTGGGTTGGGACCCGACTAAGAACCTACAACATTTCTGCGAATGCTTATTTTGTTGTGGTCGGTACGTGGCCAGGGTACCGACGTGAAATGAGCACGGAGCTGTGAATTAAAATGCGAATAAGTGGAGAAAGGAAAATGCGAATCGTTTTTTTTTTAGAAGTAGCTGAGCCTCCGGAGAGGTTGCCTACGTACCCGGAGTCGGGATCAAGCCGACCGTAGTTCAAGTACAAAGAGTACGGTTTTTTTTTTTTAAAGTAGCTGAGTCTCCGGAGAGGTTGCCTACGTACACAGAGTCGGGATCAAGCCGACCGTAGTTCAAGTACAAAGAGTAAGGTTTTTTTTTTTTTTGAAGTAGCTGAGCCTCCGGAGAGCTTGCCTACGTACCCAGAGTCGGGATCAAGCCGACCGTAGTTCAAGTACAAAGAGTACGGGTTTTTTTTTATTTATTTAACCGGGTTCGTTACTAAGCCGACCGTGAGTACTACACTTGTATTGAAAAATGTTAAAACGAGGTTGCGCGTGAGGCAATGGCGGTGGAGATTTCAACCTAGCAAACGCGTGGTCGGGGTTGTATTTCATTGATTGGAAGTGGATTATAGTAGTATCGTTTTAAGAACATCGCGTTCCACGACCGTGGAATCACTGTTCCATCCATGGTCATGAGTTCGTACACGCCGGGACGAACAACTTTAGAAACCTGGTATGGTTCTTCCTAGTGAGCGTCTAGTTTTCCTGCCTTGAACTCAGCTGTGTTTTCGTACACCTTCCTAAGAACGAGGTCGCTGACAGTGAATCTTTTGTTCCGAACGCGCTTGTTGTAGTAACGCGCGGTTATCTGCTGGTAATTTTGTATGCGGATGAGAGTCTGGCCGCGTTCTTCTTCGATGTGGTCCAAGTTGTCTATTAACATTCTGTCGCTAAGGTCGGGGTCCGCCGTCATCATTAGTCTTCGTACACTGTTGACGTTAACTTCGGCTGGGGCCATTGCTTCGATTCCGTAAGCCAAAGAGAAAGGGGTGCGCTTGGTTGCTTGTCGGGGTGTCGTTCTGAACGACCAGAGTACTCCATCTAGTTCGTCAGCCCAGATCCCTTTCTTTTCATCAAGACGTTTATTTAGTTCAGAAATAATAGCCTTGTTTGTTGCTTCCGCCTGTCCGTTTCCTTGCGAAGTGTTGAATTGTTGAGCCGAATTATTCACTTCGCACAGAAGTCTTCAAAGGTGTTGGAAATAAATTGTGACCCGTTGTCAGAGATAATTTCGTAAGGTAGTCCATTACGACAGATGATGAATTTCCACACGAAATCCTGGACGTTATTGGCTCGGATTTTTGCGAAGGATTCTGCCTCGACCCATTTCGTGAAGTAATCGGTGACCACGATCACGAAACGCTTTTGTTTGGATCTTGGGAGGGGGCCGATGATATCCATCGCCCATCTCATAAACGGGTAGACGGACGTTGCGGTCGTCAGGGGCTCTGTTGGATAGTTGATCATTGTGTCATGGCGTTGGCATTTTTGGCAGCGTCGGGCATAGTTTGCGCAGTCTATGAGCAAGGTCGGCCAATAGAAACCGAGTTTCTTGATATTCATTGCGAGAGTTCGTCCGCCGGAGTGATTGCCACCTTCGCCTTCGTGTGTCTCGGTCATAATGACACTGATTTCGTCTCCGTCAACACATTGGAGTAGGACTCCAGCTGCATTCCACCTGTAGAGTTTTCCTTCCATCACTACGTAATGCGCACTCCGGGTTTTCAGGCGACGTGTCGTCCACTTGTCTTCCGGGACCGTTCCTTCCTTGATGTAGTCAATAATTTCAGTCCGCCAATCGACCATCTCGGCCTGGTCGGGAAAATATATAAGACCTGCATGGGCCTAGTGTTGGGCGCGGATCGGATATCTGGAAAAAACAGAGTACTGTATTTGCGATCCGGTTTGTTTTTGACAAATATTGAATTTTTCTATTTGCTTTGCGATCCGGATCTTTTTCCGGATATTTGCGGATATTCGGATATTCAGAAACTCAAGGATATCTTTTTTAAATATAAAAAAAACAAAATCAAACACCATAATATTTATTAATAAAAAGCGAAACATTAAATTGGCAAAAAAATGAAAAAAATACTTTTTATTCAAGAAAGAATAAGAAAACAAATATTTTCAATTACAAAACAAACATCTACTTATTCTTACTATAAATATTTTCGTTCAATGTATTTAAATTTAAAAAAAAATACAAATAGATGTCATAAATCTATCATATTATATGTATATATGTGTAATATACGGATCGGATCGGATATTCGGATTTTTAAAATTGGTATTGTTATTTGGTTCGTTTTCGTTTTAGACAGATAGTAGATATTACTATTTGCTTCGCTTTAATTCGTAACGGATACCCGGTTTTTTCGGGTCGGATCGGAGCGAATATCGAATCGAATCGAATCTAGCGGAGGGCCAATTTACTTGTTGGTAATTGGTTTTGAGTTGAAAGTTTATATAATTTGGTTAAAAGGTTTTAAAAGTATTGGAGAAAATATAGTTACTACTTAAAAGAAGTTGGATATATGTTCTTACCATGGTCGTTGCATGAGTGGTATAGCGCTAAAGGAGGAACTTTAGACACCAAAGATACATAATTGGCTTATGGCTATTTGCTTGAGTCATATAAGGAAGAATTGGTTTTGAATAGACAATTTGGTTTTTTCTTAAAACGTGCATTTAGCTAACGGTATATTTGGATATTTCAAAGGATTTTGTTTTTCTAAGAACCAGAGACTAATTTACATGCATATTTATAAAGTATTTTTTAGCTAATCAAATTTATGAATGTTCCATTTGCATAAAGAAGATTCTGGTACGTAGTACATAAAAGTTTTATTCTTTTAAGTTTAAAACCAAACATTGAAACATAAACATACATGTCATTAGGTCACTCATGCCTTGACACAGACTTATTTTATGTAAAATACACAAACGATTAATACCAAAGAGTTTTCAGGTAGATCAATTAACATTGGAAGTAACAGATACATCTGTAATATGGGAAGACATAGTTGCAAGATCCATGTCGTGCTCCCTCAAGGTTAATGCACTGATTATTGCATGCATTACTGTTTCCACAAACTCCTGACCATGTCCCACTTGGCTTCTCACAATACTTTTGCGCTTCCACCATTGTTGGTGCTTCTGCATAAACATAATTCAAGGTTAATTACGTACTAATTATTTATCAAATAAATCTTAATATGGAAAAAGTAAATTGATTATTCATTTTTCCATGTATATGATAAGATCATCACTCACCGAAAGAAGCGAAGAGAACAAGCGCAGCGAAGAGAAGAGCGATGATGGAAGCAAACTTAGCCATGATCACCTCCTTTGTTTTCAATGTACGTGTTAGTGTGAGGAAATAAGCATAAAACCAACCTCTATTTATAGTGTATTGATGGTGAGTACTTTTCATATCTTACAATTAATGTGTTAAACTTAAACCCCACAAATATAATGCAACACACATATTCTCTTCTAGTAACAACAAAAGATAAGATGCTTGACTAGTTTCTCAAACACTCTCTATCTGATGTAACCCAGGTGGCTGCTTTGGCTTCGAGTCAGTGGTATATCATTCACATGGGCGGCTGGTTAATCTAACTCGGTCAAGAAGAATAACGGTTCAACATTTCGAACAAGATCGGTTTGAAAGGAACATGTAGATATGAAAGAAAGCTCAACCATGATGTAGGCCATGTGTAGTAAACGTTTAACATGTTTTTTTCTTCACCATCAACCAATTTTTTTTTCCCCTTTCTTTCTTTTTTCTCACATTTTTATTGCGAGGAAAATTAAGATTTTCTGAAATTATATCTTTATAATTGTGAAAGAAGTCTGATGAAAACAAAAAGAAGTCCGAACCCTTTGTAAAATTAAAACTTCTAAAACTCCTAGTCCTTATAGTATAAATAATTGCGTTCAACAATCCTGCAGAACATTTTAAATTAATGAAATGTTCTTAATAGGTTCGTCGTGTAAGTATAAATTTCATTTGTTTTGTTTTGTTTTTACCAAAGAAAGTGACAAAGAGAGCGAGGGTGAGAGAAAACTCTATAAATGAATAATATTGGAGTGACAATATATTTTAAATTTATAAAGATATTAGTTGTATCGAAGAAAAAACTAATTTAAGAACGAAAAAATTATTGATTTATCAGATTATTAATTTATGGAGTTTCGACGGTAAATTAAATTATGCCAGAAATTTTCATCATATGTGATAGCTTTTTTCACTACAAAAAACATTGTTCGGACGAAATTTGTTATCTTTAGATTTCTGACACACTCATATTTTCATAACCATAAATCTCCAATATTTTTCAACCACAACGGCTGTTAGAATTTCCATCCATTGAATAATTCCGACGATCCAATCAGTTGACAAAACTCATTCCGATAGATTTACAACAGTTTCGGTCATTGGGAATGGGCCTACGTTCTTCTAGTGTGTATGTGGGTGGGTGTAGTGTGGCATGTGGATTGAAGTTATAAACAAGGGTGAAAATTATAATGATAAAATTATATTGGACAAATGTTAACTGAAGCATGATCCGTTTATTGTGAAAGTGTTTGATTTACATACAATTATACATTCAATTAGGAAAATATTAACCCAAAAATACTCAATTTAATTCTAAGCTGTTAGGTTTAATCTTAGTTTTGCGGTCTCGAAGCTCCCAGAGAAAATAACCAAAATTAAGATTGACATGCCCGTTCCCTTTTCCCCAATATATTAGGAAAAACCAATTTGAAGTCACATCATGTGTTTGTTGAAGAATTTTATGATGACAAAAGATAATATAAACCCTTTTAAAAAGGTCCCATTTTAAAAAAATTCATTCTAATTGTGAATAAATAATGGCTTTGAGTATTCACCAAAAAAATAAAATAATAATGGCTTTGAAGTACAGTCATGTAGATATTTTTAATTCAACGTTGTACGGAGGTTATCTGCCAAGAATTTTTTACATTTGAAGTGGAAAAGAACCTTGAGCAATATAAAAAACATGGTCAATCTATTAATTACTGATTGGTTTGAAAAATCATAAAACTTAAAATGGTATTAGAGCATGAGCACACGTTACGACATCTGAACCAAAATCGATCTTGCCTTAAAATGGTATGACCGATCTAATTCCTAAAGTTAATCTTAATTAGATTGGGAATTTATCGAGATTAATGGCTAAATCGATCGTTATCTCTAGATTGTGTGTTAAATATATCCCACATATGAAGTTGGAAGAGATTTTAAGTAATATGGAAGGATCAGTGCATTGATTTTGAATTTGAAACCCAAAGGCACTCAACATTCATTTGGTAAAAAAAAACAGGCTAAAAGGACTAAAAAAATATGGATATTATTTAAAAGGTAAAAGAAAATGGATATTCTCTTACGAGGTTTGTTGCATGAGTAGTATAAAGCTAAAAGAGGAACTTTAGACATCAAAAATACATGATTAATTATTTGTGTGATTCAAAAGTTAAGAACCGGTTTTGAATAATCAAATTAAATTTTAAAACAGATTAATCGGAAAGTGTTCTAAATTAAAAAACTAATTTATACATGTATAATTTTAAAAGTAACTTTTTAACTAATCGGATATATCCCTATATGAATTCAATAGAAGGTAAGATGCTTGATTAGTTCATAGATGATGGCTGGTTTCTCAAACGTGTATGAGGCTGCCTCTATCTAATGTAATCCAATGGCTGTTTTGGCTTTGAGTTAGTGTTACATCATTCACTGAATGTTTGGCATATCTCATGTCAAAAGTGAGATCAAATCTTAATTGATATGCAAGGAAGTCAATCTTTTCTATTGTCAATTAGTTTTAGGTCGAAATTTAATTTGACATCAAAACTCAAAAAATCTGTTGCCTATCATATTTAAAATTAATTGTTCTAATAGATCTGACTAGAAATCGAAATGGTATGAAATTATCTTGCCCGTCTAACATGAATTTAGACTATCCGACCTGATATATTATATCGAGATGATTTTCTAGAAAAATAATCATTTTGAGAAAGAATGTTAGTAATATCGAGATGGAGTTTGACTGATATATAACACGCATGGTCATCCACTTATTACAGATTAGTTAGTTTTGAGTTTAAAATCCTAAATACTCCCTCCGTTTCAGTTTGTAAGATGTTTTGGCTGAATGAGCGGTAATTAAGAAACAACAATTATAAACAAAATTTCATTTAAAAATGAACTAATAATGTGTTTCAACTAATCATATATAAGACTGCAGAATTTAAAGGGTCAAAACTACCAAATAGCATTAAAATTTACATAGAAAATAGTAAAACATCTAATAAAGTGAAACAAATAATAATCTCTTAAACATCTTACATAATAAAACGGAGGGAGTAGAACTTAACAATGCATGATCGGCTTCGATTGGTAACATTGCATTATAATTGCGGAATGGCGGAAAATAAAATGAACCTATGGAATGACTTTTTATACCTAATAAAAATCTGCGAAATAAAATTATTGTATGATTGGATAAATTTTGCGGAATGTCAAAAAATAAATATGTATAAATAAATTCTCACTATACACTTAAATATTAGTTGATATGTCATAAAAGACTATTTAACTTGTGAATTTTTTTTTTCTTTCTAATCATTGTGATAAAATTTTAAATATTATAAAAAAATAGCAATTAAGATGTTGTGAAACCCAAATCATAAATGCAAACTCATTTCGTATAAGTTGCATGTATTTCTTGCTTCCCCTTGCATTGTCCGTTGATCCTCCTTGTATGACTTCACTTATTCTTTATTTATTTTTAACTTGTTAGTAGGCTATTTAATATACAACTTATTCCACGAGTATAACCTCACTTATTTGATTAATAAACATTTTTTTTTTTGTATTTTTCCGCCAAAACCGCAAGTCTACACTTTTGAGTTTTTTTCAACATTTCTCAACTTTTTTTATCAGCAAAAACCTGCGTAATTGCTTTTTCAGACATGGTTCCACATGTTACAAATCAAGTCTTGCAAATGGTTCAATGTTGCGGACAAGAGTTTGAAAGGAACATGAAAGAAAAAACCATGTCTTGGCTCGTCACATTAGTTTGAGAATCAAGTCTCTCATTTTTCTATATAATTCTTATTTGGAACTTTTATGTGTTTGCTTCACCCTCAACATGCATGCCCCTTCCTTTTTTTCCATTAACCAGGCACACAACATAGAAACAAATCAGAAATTAAATCGTATAATAATTATTGAAGAAGTTTGATGATGACAAAAGAAAAGAAATTTGAACCCTTCTGAAAAGGACCAAACCCCCTTTTCACAAAAACTTCATGCTATCCGTTGATAAATAATTGCTTTCAACAAGCTTGCAAAAAACCAAAAAAACTCAACATTGTAGGTGAAGAGTACTTCACCTCATAATAAGAAACATGGGTTAATCCATTATTTACCGATTGGTTTTAAAAGCACGATGCACACATTGTCCTACACAGGGGCGACTCAAAGAATTGAAAAAAAAATTGGGCCCTGTGCCAAAATGTTTGTTAATAAAAACGTTTGGTCTATATTTAGTAAATCAGAAATTTTGGGCCATTTTATATGTAATTTTCATAATTTGTGGGCACTTAAGTAGTTAATTGCAATAGAAGATAACTTAAAAAAAGTGGGCCCTGCTATTTGCTCCGGTGGCTCTTGTCCAACGCCGGCCCTGGTTCTACATGAACCGAAATCGATTTTCCCCAAAGTGGTATGGCCGATTTAACCAAATTAATCTTTTACTAGGATTCTACCAAAACAAATGACTAGATTGATCATTATCTCGAGGAGCGTTTTAAGAATATTCAACATAAAAAGTGAGAAGGGATTTCAGAAAATATATAAGGGACATGCATGGGCCAATTTACTTGTTGCTGGTTGATTTTGAGCTGAAACTTAACATTAGTTTGGGTAAAAAGGCTAAAAGTATTGGAAAAATATAGATACTACGTAAAACTTAAAAGCTAATAGAAGTTGGATATGTTCTTACCATGTTCGTTGCATGAGTAGTATTTAGTAATGTAGTATAGGTCTAAAGGTGGAACTTTAGACATCAAAGATACATGATTGGCTTATGGCTATTTGCTTGAGTCGTAAGGAAGAATTGGTTTTGAATGAACAACTTGGTTTTTTCTTAAAACGTGCATTTAGCTAAAATATGTTTGATTAACCTCTATATTTATATTTCAAAAGATTTTGTTTTTCTAAGAACTAGAGACTAATTTATATGCATATTGTTTAAAAGTAATTTTTTAGCTAGCTAATGGAATATATCCCTATATGAATGCTCCAATTGCATAAAGAAGATTCTGGTACGTAGTACATAAAAGTTTTTATTATTTTAAGTTTAAAACCAAACATTGAAACATAAACATACATGTCATTAGGTCACTCATGCAGTGACACAGACTTATTTTATGTAAAATACACACACGATACGATTAAACACCAAAGAGTTTTCGGGTACATAGATCGATTAACATTGGAAGTAACAGATACATCTGTAATATGGGAAGACATAGTTGCAAGATCCATGTCGTGCTCCCTCAAGGTTAATGCACTGATTGTTGCATGCATTATGTGGAAGCCGGAATTCGCACAATTAGATTTGTAAGGGTTTCGAAAGGAAGGAGAGATTTCTGAAGATAAGCTATGAAGAACAATGATGAGCAGAGAAAAATTAGGGTTTGTAATTGCTTTGTATTGCTTGTGTGATAAAAAGTGTGAATGAATATTTACAAGTGTTTCTGCATTCCTATATATAACCCCCTAAGTCGGCTAAGCCTTTTTCCTAAACCCTTAGGGATTGCCTTTTTCGCTTATGTCGGTCGAGCCTACGTGGGCTTCGCTGCTGGGCTTTGACATGCTGAACCTTCTAGAACCCTTGCTGAAGTTCTGACGGGCGTTGAAGGACCTGAAGCCGATGGAAAGGCTCAGGCGCCGATGTCAACTGCCTGGATGCCGATGAGGCCAGGCAAATCGGCGTCACTGGGCAGTGACGTCGGCACCACTGCCTGTCATCGGTGTCACTGCTCAGTGACATCGGTGCCAGGCAGTCTTCGTCTCTGCAGCGCCTTCTGCTGGCTCTGTGACCTCTCCGACGCTGCATCATGGCTCTCCCGAGACGAAGACCACTTCGAAGGTTCCTTCAACAGGTAGAAGGTTCAAAGGACTTAAGGGTTTTCAGGAGGTCTTCACCTTCTTCTGTGGGTGAAATGACCTAGGGGTTATATTATCTCTTGCTTGCTTGAAACATGCGCGTTGCTTATCATAACTTTGGAGGTCGAGGCTCAGCGGGTGAAATCCGACCCCAACAGTTAGCCCCCCAGCTCGGTAGTGTTAATGATAACAGTATCGAGTTTAAGGACCATTGGGTGTCGAGATTAGCTGTTCAAAGTTATGACGTCGTAGGCTTGAGTCGTTAGTGTTGATAACACTATAAACGTTGTTTTCCGTTTTTCGAAGATTTTAAGACTTCGTGCTCTGCTTGCAAGAGCTGATAGCGTCTGTTGTTGTCAATGACATCCGTACTTAAGGATTTTAAGACCTTGCTGAAGATTTTAAAGACTCTGCGTTGCGTTTGCTGACGTCAACGATGTTTTTTGCAACGGGACAGATGAATTCCGAGAATGAAAATTTTCTCTGAAGATTTTTGGTATCCGCTGAGGGAAAGAGAAGCCTTTACCCGTTTTTTTTTTTTTTTTTTTTGACGTCAAGGCAGACGACGACGACGTCGAGGAAGACGACGACGACGTCGAGACAGACGAAGATGTCGAGGCAGACGACGACGTCGAGGAAGATGACGTCGAGGAAGACGACGACGACGACGTCGTCGAGGAAGACGACGACGACGTCAAGGAAGACGACGACAACGTCGAGACAGACGAAGACGTCGAGGCAGGCGACGACGTCGAGGCAGGCGACGACGTCGAGGCAGGCGACGACGTCGAGGCAGGCGACGACGTCGAGGCAGGCGACGACGTCGAGGCAGGCGACGACGTCGAGGCAGGCGACGACGTCGAGGCAGGCGACGACGTCGAGGCAGGCGACGACGTCGAGGCAGACGACGACGACGTCGAGGCAGACGACGACGACATCGAGGCAGACGACGACGACGTCGAGGAAGACGAAGACGACGTCGAGGCAGACGACGACGACGTCAAGACATACGACGACGACGTCGAGGCAGACGACGACGACGTCAAGACATACGATGACGACGTCGAGGCAGACGAGGACGACGACGAGGCAGACGAGGACGACGACGTCGAGGAAGACGACGACGTCGAGGAAGACGACGACGACGTCGAGGCAGATGACGACGACGACGTCGAGGCAGATGACGACGACGACGTCGAGGCAGATGACGACGACGACGTCGAGGCAGACGACGACGACGTCGAGGCAGACGACGACGACGTCGAGGCAGACGACAACGACGTAGAGGAAGACGACGACGTTGTCGAGACATACAAAGTCGAGGAAGACGACGTCGAGGAAGACGACGACGACGTCGAGGAAGACGACGACGACGTCAAGGAAGATGACGTCGAGGAAGACGACGATGACGTCGTGGAAGACGACGATGACGTCGAGACAGACGACGACGTCGAGGCAGACGACGACAACATCGAGGCAGACGACGACGATGTCGAGGCAGACGACGACGGCGTCGAGGCAGACGACGACGACGACGTCGAGGCAGACGACGACTACGACGATGTCGAGGCGGACGACGACGATGTCGAGGCGGACGACGACGACGTCGAAGAAGACGACGACGACGTCAAGACAGACGAAGACGACGTCGAGGCAGACGACGACGTTGAGACAGACAAAGACGACGTCGAGGCAGACGACGATGAGGATGGTGACGAGGAAATCGATGACTGATTGACTTTCTCATTTTATGCCTTTTTTGTTTTGTCTTTGATAGATCATAAGAGTAATGGTAATTGTTTTGCTGACCAAGCCTTTAGTATAAGTTGATGGTCGTTTACACTTGAAACGTCTTTGGCTGTTTGTACCAATGTCGTTGTTGGGTTTTTGATTGTAGAGTAGCAAAATCGCAAGTGCGCTTGTGGTCCTTTCCTACCAACGCTTGTTGTTGGGTTTCCATTTTTACCAACGTTGTTGTTGGGTTTTGTAGAATGGCGGTGCTTTCCGAACACGTCTGTTCAGAAGCGATCACACCTTTTGACTTGACCAACGTGTTGTTGGGTTTTCTGAATGATTATTCGGTGTATAAACCTAAGTAATCATTGGCAGCTGCTTTTTACCAACGCTGTTGTTGGGTTTTTGAATGAACGTCCATGGTCAACAGCCCAGGATCTGAACATTAGAATCAGCCGGGGTCAAAAGCCCAGAAACTGATCGTTATAACTTATATAGCGCGCTTAAGATCCGATGATGGATGTCAATGTGTTCAGGTTCACACATTGTTGTTGTGGCCAACAGCAACGACAGTGGATTGAACTTGCTTGAAAAAGGCTTTGAATAATCCATAGAGGATGTAGCTGATGAAATTGCTTGAAAAAGGCTTTGAATAATCCATAGAGGATGTAAGTGATGAAGTCTATGAGACTTGTGTCAAGTGAATCCTGAGAAGGACGTAAACGAAGTGCTCGAGACTTGTCTAATAAATCCAGAAAAGGATGTTTGATGTTTTCAGCATGGTGGAAGTAAAGGATGGGAGTATACGAAGCAAACTGAAACGACCCGACCCGTTTTTTTTTTTTTTTTAAAACATTTAAACCCTTGGTCTCGGATTAGCATTCCCATAAATGCTATCCTCAACAACCAAGCAACTCAAGAAAACAATCAACAGCGGATAACACAATAATAACCAAGTATTCCATTCCATTAGAAATACTAAACCAGTTCAACACACTTCCAATAACAATTCCAATACAATAAAACCAGCAACCTAGCGGAGTTCTAAAACAGAAATGGAAAGCAATAAAACCACACAGCACGAAACCGAGACCCTAGATCATCTCCCTCTTCGTTGCCATGATTCCACGATCATAATTTGCCTTTACCTGCACCACATGGTTAAAAGAGATGCGTGAGTATTATCACAAATACCCAGTGAGACGGTCATCCCATCTACGACTGCGCACACAGACGCGATGGATCCGCTCAGGCAAACACGCATCAAACAATACACAAAACAAACACAACAACACGGCTCAACCACAGCCCAACAGGCAGCCTGTCGATCGACACTACCACTAGGTGTCGATCGACAGCCCTGTTCATACCTGTCGATCGACACACCCGCGGTGCCTGTCGATCGACAGCTCAACTGGACCCTGTCGATCGACACAACCTCTAGGTGTCGATCGACAGCTCCTCGATCACCTGTCGATCGACACAACCTCTAGGCGTCGATCGACAGCCTCGTGTGACCCTGTCGATCGACACACCCTAGGGCTGTCGATCGACAGGTCGTCGCAGATTCATAGGAGATCGATCAATTATCCTCTCGGATCGATTCCTCCTCTGCGATAACACGAAACCTGCACGACAATCACAATCCAACAATCCATACACCACAAAACACACAGAAACAACATCAATCATCACAATCAACCAGTTTCTAACCTACCACCATACAACCCTAACGAATCCACCGGCCCAGAAGCCATGGTCACGCACTCACCTTAGATTTTCGGTTAGATTCTGGTAGAATTGAGGCTAGACACGAATTCAGCAACAACCACCACGAAATTCCACCTCAAATCGATCAAGAACGAAACCCTAATCACAAACTATCAGGAACAAGAGAAACTCCTCTCAAACTCTCTGTTTCTGATTTTTGGGACTCTGGTTCGCTCAAATGCGGCCAAAAACTCTTAAATACGAAGCCCTAGGGTTTACCCAAACCGGCCCGGTCTAATTGAACGACTTAAATCGAACCAGAAAACCAACCAATTCGAGCACCTGTCGATCGACAGACACTAGGTGTGTCGATCGACAGCCCTTAAGAGCCCTGTCGATCGACAGACACCATGTGTGTCGATCGACAGCCCCTCCATTTTACTAAAAATGGTTCACGGGCGTCACAATTCTCCCCCACTAAAACTGGATTCGTCCTCGAATCCTCTAACACTACCCACCAATCTACCCTGGCCTAACCCGCCAGCAACACCGGAGACTACATCTCCCAGACCTTCCCGAGGTTCACATCCGTCCTATGCACATAGACCCGTCTCAGACATTGATTGCCCATAGCTCATAACCACCATCTAGCTTCGGGATCGTCACCCCTCAGCTCTAGGTGTCTAGTATCAACCCACCTCAGTCCGCGCAGTCCTGACGGTGTTCGATACTCAACCATCTCCACACACCTCAATCCATCAAGACACACAGTCTATCAAGCTCTCGGTATGCAGAGATCTGCCAGAGGTCGCAACCTCCCAAACTATCCCCATACCCTCACGATCTCAGTCCGCGCAGTCCTGACGAACGATCGGTATGCGGGGAACCCACTGCCCCCCGGAGAGACGCATCTCTCAAGATCTGCCAAGAAAGACCGAGGTCTAACTCTGAGCTACGCAATCAATTCCTAACGTCTATAATGCACCTCTGACCGGAACTACCTCCTAAGGTCTCACATGATATTCCCCTCCCGGAATACCATCACAATCGTGATCATCACAGATCACCCGGACCATCCCTCACCCCGGATGTCCCTGCAGAGTCTCTCCCGGAACTAGACAGTTCTAACAACCGTAAAACTTCTATTCCGAGACTCTCACACACACACACACACAACCCGCTAGAGTCCCCACCGAAACTGGCAAGTTCTATCCGCAATAAAACTTCCATTTCGGGGTTCTCTAACCACAAACACATGACTCGCAAGTCAAACACATAAGAAAAACACTTTCTTATTCACTGGAAAAATGTCATAATCATTACAACTTTAATGAAAATACAAAAATCCACAACCAAAAACCTCACCACACACGGTGATCACAACACAAAAACTGAAACTGGAAACCGCAAAGAAAACGAATTCACTCTTCTGCTTGCTTCTCGAACCACTTCTTGAACTTCGTTTTCATCTTTGCCTCTGGTTCCCAAGTCTCCTCCTGAATACCGTCACAGTCCCACAAGACTCTCAATAACGGCACTCTCTTCCGGCGCAGAACCTTGATACTTCTCTCAAGAATCCTAACCGGCCTCATCCCAACCGTCAGATTTGGCTGAAGATTTGCGGGAATCGTCACTGCTACCTCCTCAGAAGCATGCAAGCATCTCCTGAGTTTCGAAACGTGAAACACATCATGGAATTTCTCCATAATCGGAGGCAGCTCCAACCGATAAGCAACTGGTCCCACACGTTCCACAACCCGGAACGGACCCATGTACCTCGTACTCAGCTTATCCTCGGATATGGACCTGTTCAGACCCCGCATCATTGCCATCTTGAGATACACTCGATCTCCGACTGCAAACTCCAACTCCTTCCTTCTCCTATCGGCATAACTCTTCTGCCGATCCTGAGCCTCTTTCATGTTCAGCTTCACAACACGGATCTTCTCCGTCGTCTCCTGAACAAAATCAGCCCCAAAGATGCTCCTCTCCCCCACTTGGGTAAAACAAAGCGGAGTACGACATGGCCTCCCATACAACGCCTCAAAAGGAGCCATTCCGATACTCGCCTGAAAACTGTTGTTATATGCGAACTCCACCAAACTCAAGTGATCCGCCCAATGACCACCCCAATCTAGCACGCACATTCTCAACAGATCTTCCAGTGTCTGAATCGTCCTTTCGGACTGTCCATCCGTCTGCGGATGATTAGCTGTACTCATGTGCACCTTAGTGCCAATCTCAGCCTGAAAAGCTCTCCAGAACACTGAAGCAAACCTCGGATCTCGATCCGACACAATACTCGCTGGCACTCCATGCAACCTCACAATTTCCTTCACATACTTCTTAGCCAAGACCTCCGCTCCGTCTGTCTTCTTAATGGCCAGAAAATGTGCTGACTTAGTCAGACGATCCACAATCACCCAAATCACGTCATAGGTCCGAGAAACCGGCAACCCTACCACGAAATCCATAGTGATCATGTCCCACTTCCACTCTGGAATGGGTAGACTCTGCAATAAGCCACTAGGAACTTGGTGCTCAGCCTTCACCAACTGACACACATTGCAAGCTGCAACCCAATCTGCCACATCTCTCTTCATCCCGACCCAATGATAGTACCTCTTCAGATCCCTATACATCTTAGTCGCTCCCGGATGAATCGAAAACTTACTCGCATGAGCTTCTCTCAGAATTTCCTGCCTCAAGTCCTCATCCTTAGGAACACAGACTCGTCCATGCACTAAGATAGTCCCGTTAGCAGAAACCTGATATTCGGAACCAGTAGCCTTGGAGAGATCTAACAACACTGGATCCTGCTCCTGAGCTACTCGGATCCTGCTCAAAAGATCCGCCTGATCTGCCACCGCTAACCCCAACGGTTCCTCTGAAGTAACACATAACCTCAAAGTACTAAACACACTCACCAGATTCTCCACATCCCGCTCCTGAGATGAATCATACCTCCTTCGACTAAGAGCATCAGCTACAGTGTTAGCCTTACCCGGATGGTAAACAATGTCCAAGTCGTAATCAGCCAACAACTCCGACCATCGCCTCTGTCGTACATTTAAATTCTGCTGAGAAGCTCATGCGAGTAAGTTTTCGATACCAAACTGAAACGACCCGACCCGTTTTTTTTTTTTTTTAAAACATTTAAACCCTTGGTCTCGGATTAGCATTCCCATAAATGCTATCCTCAACAACCAAGCAACTCAAGAAAACAATCAACAGCGGATAACACAATAATAACCAAGTATTCCATTTCATTAAAAATACTAAACCAGTTCAACACACTTCCAATAACAATTCCAATACAATAAAACCAGCAACCTAGCGGAGTTCTAAAACAGAAATGGAAAGCAATAAAACCACACAGCACGAAACCGAGACCCTAGATCATCTCCCTCTTCGTTGCCATGATTCCACGATCATAATTTGCCTTTACCTGCACCACATGGTTAAAAGAGATGCGTGAGTATTATCACAAATACCCAGTGAGACGGTCCTCCCATCTACGACTGCGCACACAGACGCGATGGATCCGCTCAGGCAAACACGCATCAAACAATACACAAAACAAACACAACAACACGGCTCAACCACAGCCCAACAGGCAGCCTGTCGATCGACACTACCACTAGGTGTCGATCGACAGCCCTGTTCATACCTGTCGATCGACACACCCGCGGTGCCTGTCGATCGACAGCTCAACTGGACCCTGTCGATCGACACAACCTCTAGGTGTCGATCGACAGCTCCTCGATCACCTGTCGATCGACACAACCTCTAGGCGTCGATCGACAGCCTCGTGTGACCCTGTCGATCGACACACCCTAGGGCTGTCGATCGACAGGTCATCGCAGATTCATAGGAGATCGATCAATTATCCTCTCGGATCGATTCCTCCTCTGCGATAACACGAAACCTGCACGACAATCACAATCCAACAATCCATACACCACAAAACACACAGAAACAACATCAATCATCACAATCAACCAGTTTCTAACCTACCACCATACAACCCTAACGAATCCACCGGCCCAGAAGCCATGGTCACGCACTCACCTTAGATTTTCGGTTAGATTCTGGTAGAAGTGAGGCTAGACACGAATTCAGCAACAACCACCACGAAATTCCACCTCAAATCGATCAAGAACGAAACCCTAATCACAAACTATCAGGAACAAGAGAAACTCCTCTCAAACTCTCTGTTTCTGATTTTTGGGACTCTGGTTCGCTCAAATGCGGCCAAAAACTCTTAAATACGAAGCCCTAGGGTTTACCCAAACCGGCCCGGTCTAATTGAACGACTTAAATCGAACCAGAAAACCAACCAATTCGAGCACCTGTCGATCGACAGACACTAGGTGTGTCGATCGACAGCCCTTAAGAGCCCTGTCGATCGACAGACCACAAGTGTGTCGATCGACAGCCCCTCCATTTTACCAAAAATGGTTTACGGGCGTCACAATTCTCCCCCACTAAAACTGGATTCGTCCTCGAATCCTCTAACACTACCCACCAATCTACCCTGGCCTAACCCGCCAGCAACACCGGAGACTACATCTCCCAGACCTTCCCGAGGTTCACATCCGTCCTATGCATATAGATCCGTCTCAGACATTGATTGCCCATAGCTCATAACCACCATCTAGCTTCGGGATCGTCACCCCTCAGCTCTAGGTGTCTAGTACCAACCCACCTCAGTCCGCGCAGTCCTGACGGTGTTCGATACTCAATCATCTCCACACACCTCAATCCATCAAGACACACAGTCTATCAAGCTCTCGGTATGCAGAGATCTGCCAGAGGTCGCAACCTCCCAAACTATCCCCATACCCTCACGATCTCAGTCCGCGCAGTCCTGACGAACGATCGGTATGCGGGGAACCCACTGCCCCCCGGAGAGACGCATCTCTCAAGATCTGCCAAGAAAGACCGAAGTCTAACTCTGAGCTACGCAATCAATTCCTAACGTCTATAATTCACCTCTGACCGGAACTACCTCCTAAGGTCTCACATGATATTCCCCTCCCGGAATACCATCACAATCGTGATCATCACAGATCACCCGGACCATCCCTCACCCCGGATGTCCCTGCAGAGTCTCTCCCGGAACTAGACAGTTCTAACAACCGTAAAACTTCTATTCCGAGACTCTCACACACACACACACACAACCCGCTAGAGTCCCCACCGAAACTGGCAAGTTCTATCCGCAATAAAACTTCCATTTCGGGGTTCTCTAACCACCAACACATGACTCGCAAGTCAAACACATAAGAAAAACACTTTCTTATTCACTGGAAAAAAGTCATAATCATTACAACTTTAATAAGAATACAAAAATCCACAACCAAAAACCTCACCACACACGGTGATCACAACACAAAAACTGAAACTGGAAACCGCAAAGAAAACGAATTCACTCTTCTGCTTGCTTCTCGAACCACTTCTTGAACTTCGTTTTCATCTTTGCCTCTGGTTCCCAAGTCTCCTCCTGAATACCGTCACAGTCCCACAAGACTCTCAATAACGGCACTCTCTTCCGGCGCAGAACCTTGATACTTCTCTCAAGAATCCTAACCGGCCTCATCCCAACAGTCAGATTTGGCTGAAGATCTGCGGGAATCGTCACTGCTACCTCCTCAGAAGCATGCAAGCATCTCCTGAGTTTCGAAACGTGAAACACATCATGGAATTTCTCCATAATCGGAGGCAGCTCCAACCGATAAGCAACTGGTCCCACACGTTCCACAACCCGGAACGGACCCATGTACCTCGTACTCAGCTTATCCTCGGATATGGACATGTTCAGACCCCGCATCATCGCCATCTTGAGATACACTCGATCTCCGACTGCAAACTCCAACTCCTTCCTTCTCCTATCGGCATAACTCTTCTGCCGATCCTGAGCCTCTTTCATGTTCAGCTTCACAACACGGATCTTCTCCGTCGTCTCCTGAACAAAATCAGCCCCAAAGATGCTCCTCTCCCCCACTTGGGTAAAACATAGCGGAGTACGACATGGCCTCCCATACAACGCCTCAAAAGGAGCCATTCCGATACTCGCCTGAAAACTGTTGTTATATGCGAACTCCACTAAACTCAAGTGATCCGCCCAATGACCACCCCAATCTAGCACGCACATCCTCAACAGATCTTCTAGTGTCTGAATCGTCCTTTCGGACTGCCCATCCGTCTACGGATGATTAGCTGTACTCATGTGCACCTTAGTGCCCATCTCAGCCTGAAAAGCTCTCCAGAACACTGAAGCAAACCTCGGATCTCGATCCGACACAATACTCGCTGGCACTCCATGCAACCTCACGATTTCCTTCACATACTTCTTAGCCAAGACCTCCGCTCCGTCTGTCTTCTTAATGGCCAGAAAATGTGCTGACTTAGTCAGACGATCCACAATCACCCAAATCACGTCATAGGTCCGAGAAACCGGCAACCCTACCACGAAATCCATAGTGATCATGTCCCACTTCCACTCTGGAATAGGTAGACTCTGCAATAAGCCACTAGGAAATTGGTGCTCAGCCTTCACCAACTGACACACATTGCAAGCTGCAACCCAATCTGCCACATCTCTCTTCATCCCGACCCAATGATAGTACCTCTTCAGATCCCTATACATCTTAGTCGCTCCCGGATGAATCGAAAACTTACTCGCATGAGCTTCTCTCAGAATTTCCTGCCTCAAGTCCTCATCCTTAGGAACACACACTCGTCCATGCACTAAGATAGTCCCGTTAGCAGAAACCTGATATTCGGAACCAGTAGCCTTGGAGAGATCTAACAACACTGGATCCTGCTCCTGAGCTACTCGAATCCTGCTCAATAGATCCGCCTGATCTGCCGCCGCTAACCCCAACGGTTCCTCTGAAGTAACACATAACCTCAAAGTACTAAGTACACTCACCAGATTCTCCACATCCCGCTCCTGAGATGAATCATACCTCCTTCGACTAAGAGCATCAGCTACAGTGTTAGCCTTACCCGGATGGTAAACAATGTCCAAGTCGTAATCAGCCAACAACTCCGACCATCGCCTCTGTCGTACATTTAAATTCTGCTGAGTAAAAATGTACTTCAGATTATGATGATCAGTGAACACCTGAACTCTGCCACCATACAAGTAAGACCTCCAGATTTTCAACGCGAAGATCACTGCAGCCAACTCTAAGTCATGAACAGGATAATTGCCCTCATGCTTCCTCAACTGCCTCGAAGCATAAGCAATCACCTTACCCTGCTGCATCAACACACAACCCAAACCAACTCCCGAAGCATCTGTGTACACCACATAAGGCTCACCCGGTTCAGGCAATGCCAATACTGGTGTACTAGTCAACATCGTTTTCAGCTTCGCGAAACTCAGCTCACAATCAGCAGACCACACGAAAGGAACATCCTTCCCTGTCAGCTTCGTCATGGACTGAGCCATACTCGCAAAACCTTTGACGAATCTCCGATAATAGCCTGCCAACCCAAGAAAACTCCTGATCTCAGTTGCATTCTTCGGTCTAGGCCAATCTCGGATAGACTGAATCTTCGCCGGATCTACAGAAACTCCTTCTGCAGAAACGATGTGACCCAAAAATCCCATCTCTCTCTGCCAGAAACTGCACTTACTCAACTTCGCAAACAGCTTCTGTTCCCGCAACTTCTCCAGAACTCTCCTCAAATGAACCTCATGATCCTCCTGACTCTTCGAGTAAACCAGAATATCATCGATGAAAATGATTACAAACTCATCCAGATACTCCTGGAAAACCCCGTTCATCAACCTCATAAACGCCGCAGGTGCATTCGTCAACCCGAATGGCATCACTACAAACTCAAAATGCCCATACCGAGTCCTGAAAGCCGTCTTCCGAACATCTGCTTCGTCGATCGGAATCTGGTGGTAACCGGATGCCAAGTCAATCTTAGAAAACCAAGTAGCCCCTCTCAACTGATCTAACAACTCATCAATTCGCGGAAGAGGATACTTGTTCTTCACAGTGACTCGGTTAAGACCTCGATAATCGATGCACAACCGGAAACTACCATCTTTCTTCTTCACAAACAACACCGGTGCTCCCCACGGTGAAGTACTTGGTCGAATAAACCCCTTCTCTAACAAATCCTCTAACTGCTTCTTCAGTTCCGCTAACTCTGCTGGAGCCATTCGATAAGGCGCCTTAGACAACGGCGTCGTTCCGGGTTCTAACTCAATCGTGAAAGGATCCGACCGAGATGGCGGTAACCCTTGCAACGACTGAAAGACATCTTCGAAATCCCGAGCGACCCGAATATCTCTCACAGCAACCCCACCAACAGCTTCCGGCATTACAATCGTGGCCAAGTAAGCCTCGCAACCCCTCTCAATCATCGCCTCAGCTTGAACAAGGGAGATCACAAGACTACCTGAAGTCGGTCTCACTCCTTGATAAACCAACCTACCACCTTCACGTTCAAATACCACTCGACCCCGATGACAATCCAGATGGACTCTGTACCGATTCAACCAATCCATACCAAGGATAACATCGTACAATTCCACCGGACTAATCACCAAGTCAGCTGGCATCAACTCTCCCGCTACCAGGATATTCGGAACCAGTAGCCTTGGAGAGATCTAACAACACTGGATCCTGCTCATGAGCTACTCGGATCCTGCTCAAAAGATCCGCCTGATCTGCCACCGCTAACCCCAACGGTTCCTCTGAAGTAACACATAACCTCAAAGTACTAAGCACACTCACCAGATTCTCCACATCCCGCTCCTGAGATGAATCATACCTCCTTCGACTAAGAGCATCAGCTACAGTGTTAGCCTTACCCGGATGGTAAACAATGTCCAAGTCGTAATCAGCCAACAACTCCGACCATCGCCTCTGTCGTACATTTAAATTCTGCTGAGAAGCTCATGCGAGTAAGTTTTCGATACCAAACTGAAACGACCCGACCCGTTTTTTTTTTTAAAACATTTAAACCCTTGGTCTCGGATTAGCATTCCCATAAATGCTATCCTCAACAACCAAGCAACTCAAGAAAACAATCAACAGCGGATAACACAATAATAACCAAGTATTCCATTTCATTAAAAATACTAAACCAGTTCAACACACTTCCAATAACAATTCCAATACAATAAAACCAGCAACCTAGCGGAGTTCTAAAACAGAAATGGAAAGCAATAAAACCACACAGCACGAAACCGAGACCCTAGATCATCTCCCTCTTCGTTGCCATGATTCCACGATCACAATTTGCCTTTACCTGCACCACATGGTTAAAAGAGATGCGTGAGTATTATCACAAATACCCAGTGAGACGGTCCTCCCATCTACGACTGCGCACACAGACGCGATGGATCCGCTCAGGCAAACACGCATCAAACAATACACAAAACAAACACAGCAACACGGCTCAACCACAGCCCAACAGGCAGCCTGTCGATCGACACTACCACTAGGTGTCGATCGACAGCCCTGTTCATACCTGTCGATCGACACACCCGCGGTGCCTGTCGATCGACAGCTCAACTGGACCCTGTCGATCGACACAACCTCTAGGTGTCGATCGACAGCTCCTCGATCACCTGTCGATCGACACAACCTCTAGGCGTCGATCGACAGCCTCGTGTGACCCTGTCGATCGACACACCCTAGGGCTGTCGATCGACAGGTCGTCGCAGATTCATAGGAGATCGATCAATTATCCTCTCGGATCGATTCCTCCTCTGCGATAACACGAAACCTGCACGACAATCACAATCCAACAATCCATACACCACATAACACACAGAAACAACATCAATCATCACAATCAACCAGTTTCTAACCTACCACCATACAACCCTAACGAATCCACCGGCCCAGAAGCCATGGTCACGCACTCACCTTAGATTTTCGGTTAGATTCTGGTAGAACTGAGGCTAGACACGAATTCAGCAACAACCACCATGAAATTCCACCTCAAATCGATCAAGAACGAAACCCTAATCACAAACTATCAAGAACAAGAGAAACTCCTCTCAAACTCTCTGTTTCTGATTTTTGGGACTCTGGTTCGCTCAAATGCGGCCAAAAACTCTTAAATACGAAGCCCTAGGGTTTACCCAAACCGGCCCGGTCCAATTGAACGACTTAAATCGAACCAGAAAACCAACCAATTCGAGCACCTGTCGATCGACAGACACTAGGTGTGTCGATCAACAGCCCTTAAGAGCCCTGTCGATCGACAGACCACAAGTGTGTCGATCGACAGCCCCTCCATTTTACCAAAAATGGTTTACGGGCGTCACAATACGTACCCCATTCCCCCCTCCTTTTACGGAGGAGGGCAACTGAACTCGTCCGGAGACAAGCTGCCTACGTACCCTTTTGCAGGGATCAAGTCGCCTCGTAGTTCGTTCCAGAGGCCTCAAAAGGAACTAGTGGCAGTACCTTTCGAGTGCCTTGCAAACCACTAGGGAGTGGTGTGGGAGGTTTTTCGGTGACGTAGGCTTGCGGTGGTGACATGCTGCAGACCTTGCTACTTGCAGACGCGTTGGCTCTGCGTTTTCAGTAGCTTCTGCGAGCTGTAACTGCTATAGAAGGTCGGTCAAATCATTGACATGTTCAGAACTGGTCCTTCTCCTATTTCGTGATTCTTGAGGTGAAGATTCCTCCTTCTTTTTCTCGGTGTTCCTCAGCTTGTGCTCTGCCATGAAACACATACGAGACTCCTTCTGGTTGCCCCATATCGTTTTTACGCCGATGGGTGTAAGAAACTTGAGGCATAAATGGTATGTTGAAGGCACCGCTCGCATCTGGTTGAGCCAGGGAGTTCCCATGATCATGTTGTAGATGGCTGGGTGATCCGAGACTGTAAAATCGACCATCTTTTTAACGTTGCCAGCTTGGACGGGTAGGCGAACCGTTCCCATCGTCACGATTATCTCTCCGGAGAAACCTATTATAAGCTTAGGTTGCCCTTTGATTGTGGACAAATCAATCTTCATTCGCTCCAGCGTCTTTTTGAAGATGACATCCATCGAGCTTCGTGTATCAATGAGAACGCGAGCGACGTTGAAGTCGTAAACAGTCAAGTTGATTACCAGAGGATCGTTGTGTGGTCGATCGAGACCCTCAGTGTCTTGCTCGTCGAAGGTAATAGGGTCGCTGGAAAGCCTTGGCTTTGCAGGTGCTAATATGTTCGCGCAGACGTCAGCGCGGCGTTGGTAAGCTTCGATCGCAGTCTTATTGTCAGCACAGTACTGCGAGCCTCCCATTATCATGTTGATAACTTCGTGCTGGTCCTCGTTTTCCATGCCATAATCGCGATGGTGGCCCCTGGGAGTATCTACTTGTTGTTTGGTGTTGGCAGGAGCTTTCTCCTCGGGTTTGAAGTCTGATAGGCTGACGTTGCCTTTCAAAGTGCCTTCAGTCAGTTTGGCTATGAGCTGCTGCCCCAACTCCCAACACTTTGCAGTTGAGTGTCCATTTGCCTTGTGGAAGTCGCAATATAACTCCTCGTCGTACTCCTTTGGTCCTTCGTAACCCAATGACTCCACTTGGTAGTTATGGACCCCTCCGGATCCTCCTTCGTATTGGATGTAGACGTGATTCGAAGCGTGAGCTGGCTCACTTGCCTGTTTTTTCTTTCCGCCCTTCCTAGCTTGGACTTCTTCCTCTGTTCGAGCGAAGTCAGCAGCACGGTGGAGGGCGTCTTGGATTGTTGTTGGCGTGTTGAGGCTCATCTTTTGCCAGAATGGAGATGGACACTGAAGTGCTCCTCGCAAAGCTTCCAATGCTGACTTGTTGCTGATACCTTCGACCTTTGACAGCGTGTTCTTGAACCTTGTCATGAAAGACCGAAGACTCTCGGTCTCGCCTTGTTTGTTATTCCATAGTTCCGAGTCGTAGATCTTCCGTTCCATGAAGATGTTGTAATGCTGCACGAATAACTCGGAAAGCTGAAGAAAGGTGTGAACTGAGTTCTTCTCCAGCTTGTAGAACCATTATAGCGCAGGCCCCTTGAGACTTTCCACAAACAGCTTGCAGTAGACGATGTCTTTTTCCGTTTCCTTGAAGTTCGCTCTCCCCAAGGAAACTTCGAATTCCATCAGATGATCCGAAGGGTCAGTGGTTCCTTCGTAGATGGGTAACTTGATCCTCCCGGGATCGGAGATTTTTGTCTTCGCGATTCGTTCGTCGAAGGGTGTATTCCTCGCCTTTTCTAGAACCTGGGCGACGGCAGGAGCCTTTCCCGTTCCCTGATGCATCTGCGATTGGGTGTACTTTAGGTCTGAGGTCACCCGATCCATCTGAGCTTTAACTGCAGCAAGCTCTGCAGCGTAAGAGTGTTTGAATGCTCTGCGCTCCTGCTCCTTCTTGTACCTCTCTTCGCTAGAGTAGTTGGAGTATTCTGCGGTGTCCCCCACAATCCCTGTCTTGGAAGAACTTGACGTGCTTTTAGTGTCAGGGGCGCATGGTTCCTGTCGGTTTCCTTCTGGACCTTCCGCCCGTGTACGCTTTGCGGGAGCTGGTTCTTCTCCGTCGGAGACGTCTACGACGCGTTCGGGGGACTTGTCCGTTTCTCGACGCGGAGGTGGTGGTGGTAAATCCTCTGGGTTCCCCTGAGTAGTGCGAGGCGCTGAGAAGTCGAGGCGTTGAGGGTCGACGCGCGCTCTGAGTCTCGTCGTGTTAGGTCTTTCGCGTTTTCTTCGCGAAAGAGCTTTCAGTTCCTTCGAGTTCTCTTCGATCATCTTGGCTTGCTTCTTCTGCTCAGTGAAGAAGTCTTCTAGCATCTTCTTCACCTCGGTTAGGTCATCACGAGCAGGGGTCTTTGCAGCGGTAGCCTCGATCGGAGGTTCTCTTTCCCGGTTGTCTCTGCGGGACGTGTTCTCTTCGCCACTCACCATCTTTGAGTTGTTATGTAGCTTTTTGGTGTAAGAAATTCTCTAAATCCCCTTAGTCGGCGCCAAATTGTGGAAGCCGGAATTCGCACAATTAGATTTGTAAGGGTTTCGAAAGGAAGGAGAGATTTCTGAAGATAAGCTATGAAGAACAATGATGAGCAGAGAGAAATTAGGGTTTGTAATTGCTTTGTATTGCTTGTGTGATAAAAAGTGTGAATGAATCTTTACAAGTGTTTCTGCATTCCTATATATAACCCCCTAAGTTGGCTAAGCCTTTTTCCTAAACCCTTAGGGATTGCCTTTTTCGCTTATGTCGGTCGAGCCTACGTGGGCTTCGCTGCTGGGCTTTGACATGCTGAACCTTCTGGAACCCTTGCTGAAGTTCTGACGGGCGTTGAAGGACCTGAAGCCGATGGAAAGGCTCAGGCGCCGATGTCAACTGCCTGGATGCCGATGAGGCCAGGCACATCGGCGTCACTGGGCAGTGACGTCGGCACCACTGCCTGTCATCGGTGTCACTGCTCAGTGACATCGGTGCCAGGCAGTCTTCGTCTCTGCAGCGCCTTCTGCTGGCTCTGTGACCTCTCCGACGCTGCATCATGGCTCTCCCGAGACGAAGACCACTTCGAAGGTTCCTTCAACAGGTAGAAGGTTCAAAGGACTTAAAGGTTTTCAGGAGGTCTTCACCTTCTTCTGTGGGTGAAATGACCTAGGGGTTATATTATCTCTTGCTTGCTTGAAACATGCGCGTTGCTTATCATAACTTTGGAGGTCGAGGCTCAGCGGATGAAATCCGACCCCAACACATTACTGTTTCCACAAACTCCTGACCATGTTCCACTTGGCTTCTCACAATACTTTTGCGCTTCCACCATTGTTGGTGCTTCTGCATATACATAGTTCAAGGTTAATTACGTACTGATCATTTATCAAATAAATCTTAATATGGAAAGAGTAAATTGATTACTCATTTCCCATGTATATGATAAGATCATTACTCACCGAAAGAAGCGAAGAGAACAAGTGCAGCGAAGAGAAGAGCGATGATGGAAGCAAACTTAGCCATGATGATCACTATTAGTCCTTTGTTTTCAATGTATGTGTTGAAGTGTGGGGAAATAAGCGTAAAACCAACCTCTATTTATAGTGTATTGATGGTGAGTACTTTTCATATCTTACAATTAATGTGTTAAACTTAAACCCCACAAATATAATGCAACACACATATTGTCTTCTAGTAACAACAAAAGATAAGATGCTTGAGTAGTTTCTCAAACACTCTCTATCTGATGTAACTTAGGTGGCTGCTTTGGCTTCGAGTCAGTGGTATATCATTCACATGGGCGGCTGGTTAATCTAACTCGGTCAAGATGATTAAACGGTTCAACGTTTCGAATTGATCGGTTTGAAGGAACATGTAGATATGAAAGAAAGATCAACCATGATGTAGGCCATGTGTAGTAAACGTTTAACATGTTTTTTTTTCACCATCAACATGCCCTTTCAATCTGCCTTCCATTTCTTTCTTTTTTCTCACATTTTTACTACAAGGAAAAAAAATAAGATTTCTGAAATTATATATTTATAATTGTGAAAGAAGTCTGACGAAAAAAGAATTAAAAGAAGTCTGAACCCTTCTAAATTAAAACTTCTAAAACCCCTAGTCTTTATAGTATAGATAATTGCGTTCAACAATCCTGCCGAAAATTTTAAATTAACGAAACGTTCTTAATAGGTTTGTCGTGTAAGTATATATTTCGTTAGTTTTTATGTAATAAAGTTACAAAGAGAGCAGGGGCGAGCGAAACTCTATAAATTAATAATATTGGAATGATAATATATTTTAAATTTATAAAGATATTAGTTGTATCGAAAAAACTAATTTAAGATCGAAAATTTTATTGATTTATCAATTATTAATTTGTGAAGTTTCTACTGTAAATCAAATTAGGCCACAAATTTTCATCATATGTGATAGTTTTTTTCACTACAAGAAAACATTGGTCGGGCGAAGGTTTTATCTTTAAATTTCCGATACACTCATAGCTTATCAGAATCAGAAATTTTCGATATTTTTCAACCACAATGGTCGTCAGAATTTCCAACCATTATAAAACCGTTGGAAATTTCTGACGACCCAATCAGTCGAAAAAACTCATTTCCGATAGATTTCCAACAGTTTCGGTCATTGGAAATGGGCCTACGTTCTTGTTGTGTGTTTGTGGGTGGGTGTAATGTGGCATGTGGATTGAAGATATAAACAAGGGTGAAAATTATAATGATGAAATTATATTGGACAAATGTTTACTGAAACATGATTCGTTTACTGTAAAAGCGTTTGATTTACATTCAATTGGAAAAATATTAACCCGAAAATAATCAGTTTAATTCTAAGCTGTTAGGTTTAATCTTAGTTTTGCGGTTTCGAAGCTCCCACAGAAAGTAACCAAAATTAAGATTGACATACCTGTCCCTTTTTCCCCTATATTTAGGATTTTTTTTTTGAAGTCATATCATATGTTTATTAAGGAATTTCATGATGACAAGAGATAAAAGAAATATAAACCCTTCTAAAAAGGTCCAAACCCCATTTTATAAAAACAAAATTCATTCTATTCGTGAATAAATAATGGCCTTGAAGTACAATCATGTAGACATTTTTAAATCAACGTTGTACGGAGGTTATCTGCCAAGAATATTTTACATTTGAAGTGGAAAAGAACTTTGAGCAATATAAAAAACATGGTCAATTTATTAATTACTGATTGGTTTGAAAAATCATGAAACTTAATATGGTATTAGAGCATGACCACACATTACCACATCTGAACCACAATCGATCTTGCCTTAAAATGGTATGATCGATCTAATTCCTAAAGTTAATCTTAATTTTATTGGGATTTTATCAAGATTAATGGCTAAATATATAGACCGTTATCTCGAGAGTGTGTGTTAAAAATATCCTACATATGAAGTTGGAAGAGTTCTTAAGTAATATGTAAGGATCAGTGCATTGATTTTGAATTTGAAACCCAAGGCACTCAACATTCATTTGGTAAAAAAAACAGGCTAAAAGGACTAGAAAAATATGGATATTATTTAAAAGGTAAAAGAAAATGGATATGCTCTTACGAGGTTCGTTGCATGAGTCGTATAAAGCTAAAAGTGGAACTTTAGACACACAAAATACATGATTAAATATTTGTGTGAGTCGAAAGTTAAGATTCGGTTTTGAATAACCAAATTAATTTTTAAAACGGATTAATCGGAAAGTGTTCTAAATTAAAAACTAATTTATATATAATGAATAATTTAAAAAGTAACTTTTTAACTAATGAATTCGAATGATCGAGCTGCATAAAGTTGACTCTGGTATGTACTACATAAAAGTTTGTATTATAAGTTTAAAACCAAACCAAACATTGAAACATAAACATACATGTCATTAGGTCACTCATGCAGTGACAGACTTATTTTATGTAAAATACACACGATTAAGCACGAAAGAGATTTTGGATAGATTGATTAACATTGGAAGTAACAGATACATCTGTAATATGGGAAGACATAGTTGCAAGATCCATGTCGTGCTCCCTCAAGGTTAATGCACTGATTATTGCATGCATTACTGTTTCCACAAACTCCTGACCATGTCCCACTTGGCTTCTCACAATACTTTTGCGCTTCCACCATTGTTGGTGCTTCTGCATATACATAACTCAAGGTTAATTACGTACTAATCATTTATCAAATAAATCTTTAATATGGAAAGAGTAAATTGATCACTCATTTTTCCATTTATATGTAAGATCAATACTCACCGAAAGAAGCAAAGAGAACAAGCGCAGCAAAGAGAAAAGCAATGATGGAAGCAAACTTAGCCATGAACACTATTGCTCCTTTGTTTTTCAATGTATGTGTTGAAGTGTGAGGAAATAAGCGTAAAACCAACCTCTATTTATAGTGAAATGATGGTGATTTTAGTATATTCATCGTACAATTAATGTTTTAAACCTTATGAATTAATGCAACACAAATTGTCTTCTAGTAGACAATAGAAGGTAAGATGCTTGGCTAGGTCATAGATGATGGCTGGTTTCTCAAACGTGTATTAGGCTGCCTCTATCTGATGTAACCCAATGGCTGCTTTGCCTTTGAGCTAGTGTTACATCATTCACTGAATGTTAGGCATATCTCATGTCAAACGTGAGATCAAATCTTAATTGATATGTAAGGAAGGAAATCTTTTCTATAGTCAATTAGTTTTAGGTTGAAATTTAATTCGACATCAAAACTCAAAAACATGTTGCCTTAAATCATTTTTTTTTGTTTCTGATAGATCTGATTAGGAATCTACCTGGTATGAAATTGTCTTGCCGGTCTAACATGAATTTAGACTATCCGACCTGATATGTTATATCGAGTTGATTTTCTAGAAAAATAATCAATTTGAGAAAGAGTGTTAGTAATATTTCATCTCGAAAGTGAGATGGAGTTTGACTGATATATAACATGCATGGTCGGCCATTCATTTATTACCGATAAGTTAGTTTTGAGTTTAAAATCCTAAATAGAACTTACCAATGCATGATCGGCTTCAATTGGTAACGTTGCATCATAAATGCGGAATGGCCGAAAATAAAATGAATCTACGAAATGACTATTTAAATATTAGTTGTTATGTCATAAAAGACCATGTAACTTCTCATTTATATAAAAGGGAAAGATTTAAAGAGCTCTTAGAACATTCACATCAACAAAAAAATGATGAATTTTCTCAGCCTATCATTTTGCCAACTCAATAATCTCAATTCATTCTTAAATATTGCCTTAAAAAAACCATAATTAACATTTAACCAAAAAACAACATTATACATTCAACCAAGATATGCGTTTATAATATAATATAGATCACACGAGGAAATTATGGTCTTCACATAAAGCACAACATTTTTCTCTTCTCAGCCCACAACAAAATATACATTGCTTTCCACGAACAAACCATCGTACACGAGTCTGCTCCTCTTCACCAACCCTATCTCGAGAACTTTGAGCTCCTCAGTCGCCGTTACCATCTATTGTAAACCATAGCCGATTCAAATCCTCATGGCCTTCATTTCTATCCTTCAATTGCCTTCATCTCCATCTTTTAATGGCCTTCAATTCAGACACCTTCATCTCCCCTAACCTCCATCATCGCTATGGCCACACCTCTTCTTCATATACCACCCGACCCTCAAATACACTCCTCCCAAACCTTCTTCACCTTCTTCTTCTTCACATTAAACAACTATGGCACAGAACAACAATGGTCAAAGTCCCGTCTTCTTCAACGACGTCCAATCCGGCTTACGCAACGACGAGTTGGTGTTCAAGCTCATCCACTTCTGGGAGGCGAGAAACCCAAACAAAGGCGGACTACTCATTGGCCTCGAGTTGCTCTTAATTGATGAACATGTATGCAATTCTCATCTATCTCCTATTTCTTCATCATCCCACCAAATCGCAACCATAAACTTACTTCTCACACCTCCAGGGCACTGTGATTCAAGGTTTCATTGCTGCAAACCGAATCGCTCGCTACCAGCTCCTCCTTAAGAGTAATGCCATCTATAGGCTTACCAACTACTTTGCTACGAAGAACAAGCTCATGTTTAGTGTCACAGAACATGAGTTCATCCTCTCTTCACCGATCTTACGACCCTCATTCAAGTTGGCGATACAGACTTCTCCATAGATGCCCAACGATTCTGCTTCCGTTCATTATCAGAATTTGACGCTCAAGCAGATATGAGAGGTCCTCTCTATGGTTAGTACATAAACTCACAATTATGGTCATTACCAAAACTGATGGAAAATTCTGATTTCTTTGTTTATTTAATGCATAAATTGATATGGTTATGAACTCTACATTTTCGAAAGCTATGACATGTTGTTGAATTTCAATGAATAAATTTGCATTAGATGTTTATACTTGACTCTTACAACTGTTTTAACGTCTCTTATTGTGCTACAAAGAGTTGAGTTTAAAATAATCAATATGTTAGAATTTGGTGGATATTGATTTGACCATCACACCATCGTCAAGTACTAATGTAATAGTTGCTTTTGTGTACTCACTATGGTTTTGATTAATATGGCCCGTAGCTAACCTTGTTCCACTGATAAGTTTTCCAATCTTTGTTGTTGTATAATAACAAATCATTTCACCCATATTTTAGAGATAGGGATGTACATATAATAAAAGGCTTGCACTTTAACCATGTGTTTGCCACCCATATTCTTTTATGGTGTTTATTTATGCTCCAAATCCTTAAATATGCAGACACCATTGGACACATGAAACACATCAACGGCCAGACCTTTCACCAGCGTCCAGCAGTAGGTCAAATGTGACGCCCGTGAAATTTTTTGTTAAAATGGAGGGGCTGTCGATCGACACACGTGGTGTCTGTCGATCGACAGGGCTCTTAGGGGCTGTCGATCGACACACCTAGGGTATGTCTATCGACAGGTGCCCGAATTGGTTGGTTCTCTGGTTCGATTTAAGTCGTTCAATTAGACCGGGCCGGTTTGGGGAAACCCTAGGGCTTCGTATTTAAGGCTTTTTGGCCGCATTTGAGCGAACCAAAGTCCCAAAATCAGCAGCAAAGAGTTTTGAGAGGAGTTTCTCTTGTTCCTGATAGTTTTGTGGATTAGGATTTCGTTTCTTGAGAGATTTGGAGTAGTTTCTTGTGGAGATTGTCGTGGATTCGTGTCTAGCCTCAGTTCTACCAGATTCTATCCGAAAATCTAAGGTGAGTGCGTGACCATGGCTTCTAGGCCGGTGGATTCGTTAGGGTTTATTGGTGGTAGGTTAAATTGATTGACTGGATTGTGTTGTGGATTGATTGTGTCTGTGATTTGCGTTTGGATTGTGTGGATTGTGTTTTCGTGCAGGTTTCGTGTCATCACAGAGGAGGAAATCGATCCGAGAGGATAATGATCGATTTCCCATGAATCTGCGACGGCTTGTCGATCGACAGCACTTGGGTGTGTCGATCGACAGCACTTGGGTGTGTCGATCGACAGGGCAACACGAGAGCTGTCGATCGACACCTAGAGGTTGTGTCGATCGACCGGTGATCGAGGAGCTGTCGATCGACACCTAGTGGTTGTGTCGATCGACAGGGTCTTCTGGAGCTGTCGATCGACAGGCACCGTGGGTGTGTCGATCGACAGGTGTGCACAGGGGTGTCGATCGACACCTAGTGGTAGTGTCGATCGACAGGCCGCCTGTTGGGCTGTGGTTGAGCCGCGTTGTTGTGATTGTGTGATTGTTTGATGCGTGTTTGCCTGAGCGGATCCATCGCGTCTGAGTGCGCAGTCGTAGATGGGAGGACCGTCTCACTGGGTATTTGTGATAATACTCACGCATCTCTTTTTCGATGTGATGCAGGTAAAGGCAAATTGTGATCGTGGAATCATGGCAACGAAGAGGGAGATGATCTAGGGTCTCGGTTTCGTGCTGTGTGATTTTGTTGTTTTCCATTTCTGGTTTAGAACCTGGTTAGGTTGCTGGTTTTGTGGAATTTGTTGGTTATTGATATGGAACCGGTTTAGTTATTTTCAATGGAATTGTTTTGGTTGGTTTATTTTGTTGGTTATCCGGTGTAGTTTGACTGTGTTGTTTTGCTTGGTTGTTGATGATAGCATTTATGGGAAGGCTAGTCCGAAACCAAGGTTGATATGTTTTAAAAAAAAAACGGGTCGGGTCGTTTCAGTTTGGTATCAGAGCCCTTACGGTTTTAGGACGGGCTAGAACTGCTAGGATTGAATTTGGTGAATTTCAATTATGTGAGTTGGTGGTTCTAGATCATCTTCCTTCCAGCCTTCAAAGAGATTCCACGGTAAGTGTTGATTGTTTTGTGATTGGTCTTTCTAGTGCTTAGTTGGGCTGCTTGTGAGTGCAGTGAGATGGCTAGAGCTACTAGAGGACGTGGTCGTGGGGGCCGAGGCCGGGGTCGTGGACTCGTCGAGGAGCCAATCGTGAGTGAGGCTCAGAGTTCCGCGCATGGGCCTGCGGCAGGTCAGCAGTCGGTGCATGATGGTCAGACTGCCAGTGTGGGGGCCGGTTTGGGTCCTGTAGGGGCTGGTGTGGGTCTTGTTGGGGCTGGTTTGGGTCCCATTGAGGCTGGTGGTGTTGGTCGAGTTGTGGGTGCGGTTGCGGCCGCGGGTGTAACCCAAGCTAGAGATGACCGTCTGGCTGACCTGCTGAGACAGTTGTTGGAGCGGTTACCGGGTGCGGTGCCAGTGCAGGCTCCAGTGTTGCCACGAGTGGCAGAAGTGCAGCCGAGGGCTGCGGTTGCTGATGAGGTTCCGTCATATATTCGTATGATGGAGCAGAAGCAGAGGATCGGTACGGGTTCTTTTGCGGGAGGTGCGAAATCTGAAGAGCCTGATGAGTGGCAGATGAGGTTGGAGCGGAACTTTCGCTCGATTAGGTGTCCCGAGGGATACAAGGTTAACTTGGCTGTCCATTATTTGGACGGTGATGCACACCTCTGGTGGAGGAGTGTGGCAGCTAGATGGGCTGGGACTGCGATGTCGTGGTCAGATTTTGTGACGGTGTTTAACTCCAAGTTCTTTCCTCAGGAGGCGTTAGATCGTTTGGAGGCGAGGTTCTTGGACTTGACTCAGGGCGCGAGGTCTGTGCGAGAGTATGACGTGGAGTTTAACAGACTCCTGGGTTATGCTGGTAGGAGCTTAGAGGATGAGCAGGCTCAGGTTCGGAGGTTCTTGCGAGAACTTCGACCAGATTTGCGGACTCAGTGCAGAGGCATCAGGTTCGGGTGTAGAGTGGAGTTGGTAGAGGTGGCTGCACAGATCGAGGAGGATCTGAGGGAGCAGACTGTGATTGTAGTTCCAGCTGTTCAGCCTCGGAGGCCTCAGCAACAGCAGGTGCAGCAAGCAGGTCCTGGCAAAGGCGGCAAGCCTGCGCAAGGACAGAAGAGGAAGTGGGAAGGTGCTTCGGGATCAGGCGAGAGTGGCCGAGGCTGTTACGTTTGTGGTAGTCTAGACCACAAGAGGGCGAGTTACCCGAAGCAGAGTGAGGTTCGAGCGGCTCGAACGTGCTATCAGTGTGGAGAGTCAGGGCACATCAGGCCGAACTGTCCGAAGTTGCAGCCGTTGGCGGTGGCAGTAGTCCAGCCAGTAGCTCAGTATGGGGCGGTGCAGCCTTTGGACTAAATCGCGGCGATGGAGCGTCCGCCGGCTATTGCAGCGCCGGGAGAGCCGAGCTCGAGGTCGATCACAGGTAACTTTCTAATTTAGACTTTGTAAATTCAGTAGTGTAGAATTTCTTGGTGCTTGTGTTAGAGTGTTTGCCTGTGATAGAAAGTTAGGTTGCTTAGCACATGGGATTTGTGTAGGGACCTTGTTTGTAGGAGGATGTGAGTCCCACGTGTTGTTTGATTCTGGAGCATCGAATTGCTTCATTACTCCGGACCATGCTGAGAGAAGTGGTATCCGGAGTGACGCTGGTGAGCGGACGGGGCCGGTGATGGTTGCGGGAGGAGAGTTCCTACCTACTCACGGCCGGGCGAAGGAGATGGATGTCTTGATAGCGGGA